>JAEOAE010001097.1:0-27653 GCA_036365155.1 Meriones psammophilus
ATTTTGTTGGTAGCTGTACAGTGTGATATATCACTTTTCAGTTTTGCTGTATTCCTATTTTGGCGAGGACAAACATGTGATTTATTTTACAAAGTAGTGCTTTTCTTTTCTTTTCAGTTTTCCTGTATACCTAATTGTGTGAGCAACACACATGTGATTTATTTACTATGTAGTGCATTGCGTTTAAGTTCTTTTGTTGAAACTTGTTCCTGTTAATGTTAGAACAATTTAGGGTTATGGATAGGGTTAGGGTTAGGGTTAGGGTTAGGGTTATATCACTTGTCAGTTTTCCTGTTATAATAATTGAAAAGGAGACACATATGTGAATTAGTTTACAGTTGTGCTGCGTTTCTGTTCTTTCGATTGAATCTTGTTTCTGTGCCATACAGTTCGAGATAACACTTCTCAATTTTCCTGTTATAATAATTGAATGGGCGACAGGTATGTGAATTAGTTTACAAAGTTGTGCTTTGCGTTTCTGTTCTTGCGATGGAAACTTGTTTCTGTGCTGTACAGTGTGATATATCACTTTTTCAGTTTTCCTGTATTCCCAATTGAAGCGAAGCGACACACATGTGATTTAGTTTACAAAGTAGTGCTTTGCTTTTCTGTTCTTTCATTGAAACTTGTTCCTAAGTCACACAGTCACGATATATCACTTTTCAGTTTTCCTGTTATAATAATTGAATATCGACACACATGTGAATTAGTTTATAAAGTAGTGCTTTGCGTTTATGTTCGTTAGGGTTAGGGTTAGTGTTAGGGTTAGGGTGGCTTAGGGTTAGGGTTAGGGTTAGGGTGTTAGGTTTAGGATTAGGGTTAGGGTTAGCATTAGGGTTATATCACTTTTCTTTTTACCTGTTACAATAATTGAACAGGCGACAAGTATGTGAATTAGTTTACAAAGTAGTTCTTTACTTTTCTGTTTTTTTGTTCGAAAATTGTTTCTGTGCTGTAGAGTGCGATATATCACTTTTCAGTTTTCTTGTTATAATAATTGAACAGGCGACACGTATGTGAATTAGTTTAAAAGTTGTGCTTTGCGTTTCTGTTCTTTCGATGGAAACTTGTTTCTGTGCCATACAGTTGTGGATAACAGTTCTTAGTTTTCCTGTATTCCTAATTGAGCGAGCCACACACATGTGATTCCGTTTAAAAAGTAGTGCTTTGCTTTTCTGCTGTTTCGTTCGAAACTTGTTCCAGTGCTGTACAGTGTGATATATCACTTTTCAGTTTTCCTGTTATAATAATTGAACAGGCGACACGTATGTGAATTAGTTTACAAGGTTGTGCTGCGTTTCTTTTCTTTCGATGGAAACTTGTTTCTGTCCTGTACAGTGGGAGAAAACACTTTTCAGTTTTCCTGTATTCCTAATTGACCAAGCAACACATATGTGATTCTGTTTACACAGTAGTGATTTGTGTTTATGTTCCTTAGGGTTAGGGTTAGGGTTAGGGTAGGCTTAGTGTTAGGGTTAGGGTTAGGGTTTTAAGGTTAGGGTTAGAGATAGGGTTAGGGTTATATCACTTTTCAGTTATCCTCTTATAATAATTGAACAGGTGACACGTATGTGAATTAGTTTACAAAGTATTGCTTTGCTTTTCTGTTTTTCCATTGGAAACTTGTTCCTGTGCGGTACAGTGCGATATATCACTTGTCAGTTTTTCTGTTATAATAAATGAATGGGCGACACATATGTGAATTAGTTTACATAGTTGTGTTTTGCGTTTCTGTTCTTTCGATGGAAACTTGTTTCTGTGTCATACACTGAGAGATTACACTTCTCTGTTTTCCTGTATTCCTAATTGAGCGAGCAACACACATGTGATTCCGTTTAAAAGTAGTGCTTTGCGTTTCTTTTCTTCTGTTGGAAACTTGTTTCTGTGCTGTACAGTGTGATATATCACTTTTCAGTGTTCCTGTTATAATAATTGAACGGTCGACACGTATGTGAATTAGTTTACAAAGTTGTGCTTTTTGTTTCTGTTCTTTCGATGGAAATTTGTTCCTGTGCTGTACAGTGTGATATATCACTATTTACTTTTCCTATTATAATAATTGAACGGGCCACACGTATGTGAATTAGTTTACAAAGTTGTGCTTTGCGTTTCTGTTCTTTCGATGAAAACTTGTTTCTTTGCTGCACAGTTCGTTATATCACTTTTCAGTTTTCCTGTGTTCCTAACTGAGCAAGCGACACACGTGATTCGCTTTAAAAGTAGTGCTTTGCTCTTCTGTTTTTTTGTTGGAAACTTGTTCCTGTGCTGTACAGTGCTGTACAGTGCGATATATCGCTTTTCATTTTTCCTATATTCCTAATTGAGCGAGCAACACACATGTGATTCCGCTCAAAAGTAGTGTTTGCTTTTGTGTTTACAAAGTTGTCCTTTGCGTTTCTGTTATTTCGATGAAAAATTGTTTCTTTGACATACATTTTGATATATCTCTTTTCAGTTTTCCTGTATTCCTAATTGAGCTAGTGTCACACATGTGATTTAGTTTACAAAGTAGTTCTTTGCGTTTCTGTTCTTTCCTTGGAAACTTGTTCTTGTTAGGAACAAGTTTCCTACCTTGTTCTTGTTAGGAACAAGTTAGGGTTAGGTTTAGGGTTAGGCTTAGGGTTTAGGATTAGGGTTAGGTTTAGGGTAGCTTTAGGGTTAGGGTTAGGGTTAGGGTTTAGGGTTAGGGTTAGGGTTAGGGTTAGGGTTAGGGTTAGGGGTTAGGGTTAGGATTAGGGTTAGGGTTAGGGTTAGGGTTAGGGTTAGGGCTAGGGATATATCACTTTTCAGTTTTCCTTTTGTAATAATTGAAGGGGCGACAGGTATGTGAATTAGTTTGTAAAGTTGTGCATTGTGTTGCTGTTCTTTCAATGGAAACTTGTTACTGTGCCTTATGGTGCGAGATAACACTTTTCATTTTTCCTGTATTCCTAATTGAGCGAGCGACACACATGTGATTCCGTTTAAAAGTAGTGCTTTGCTTTTCTTTTCAGAGTAGGAAACTTATTCCTGTGCTGTACAGTGCGATATATCAATTTTCAGTTTTCCTGTATTCCTAATTGAGCGAGTAACACACATGTAATTTAGTTTACAAAGTAGTGCTTTGTGTTTCTGTTCTTCTGTTGGAAACTTGTTTCTGTGCTGTACAGTGTGATATATAACTTTTCTTTTTTCCTGTATTCCTAACTGAGCAAGCGACACACATGTGATTCCGTTTAAAAGTAGTGCTTTGCTTTTCTGTTCTTTCGTTCGAAACTTGTTCCTGTGCTGTACAGTGTGACATATCACTTTTCATTTTTCCTTTATTCCTAATTGAGTGAGCGACACACATGTGATTTAGTTTTCAAAGTAGTGCTTTGTGTTTCTGTTCTTCTGTTGGAAACTTGTTTCTGTGCTGTACAGTGTGATATATCACATTTTAGTTTTCCTGTTATAATGATTGAAAGGGCAACACGTATGTGAATTAGTTTACAAAGTTGTGCTTTGCGTTTCTGTTCTTTGATGGAAACTAGTTTCTGTGCCATACAGTGCGAGATAACACTTTTCCGTTTTCCTGTATTCCTAATTGAGCGAGCGACACACATGTGATTCCGTTTAAATATAGTGCTTTGCTTTTCTGTTCTTTCATTAGAAAATTGTTCCTGTGCTGTATAGTGCGTTATATCACTTTTCAGTTTTCCTGTATTCCTAATTGAGCGAGAGAAACACATGTTACTTAGTTTACAAAGTTGTGTTTTGCGTTTCTGTTCTTTTCGTTTTAGCGTTAGGGTTAGGGTTAGAGTTAGGGTTAAGGTTACGGTTAGGGGGTTAGTGTTATGGTTATTGCCAGGGTTATGCTTATATCACTTTTCAGTTTTCCTGTTAAAAATTGAACAGGCGACACGTATGTGTATTAGTTTACAAAGTTGTGCTTTGTGTTTCTGTTCTTTTCGATGAAAACTTGTTTCTTTGCAGTACAGTTCAATATATCACTTTTCAGTTTTCCTATATTCCTAATTGAGCGAGTGACACACATGTGATTTAGTTTACAAAGTAGTGCTTTGCGTTTCTGTTCTTCTGTTGGAAACTTGATTCGGTGCTGTACAGTGTGATATATCACTTTTATTTTCCTGTTGTAATAATTGAGCAGGACACACGTATGTGAAATAGTTTACAATGTTGTGCTTTGCGTTTCTGTTCTTTCTTTCTTTTTTTTTTTTTTTTTTAACCTCGTTTATAGCAGCTTTTTTTTTTAATAGCCAGAACCTGGAAACAACGCAGATATCCATCAACGGAGGAATGGGTACAGAAATTGTGGTATTTTTATACAATGGAATACTACTCAGCAATCAAAAGGAGGAAATCATGAAATTTGCAGGCAAATGGTGGGATCTAGAAAAAGATCATTCTGAGGGAAATAACTCATATTTTTAATGTTTCATATTTTTTAAAAATTAATCTACTTTATGCAGTCACTGGCTACAAGCCATTCTATACTTTTGAGATGTGTTCTCATTTTAACTTTTCATTCTCTAATTTATCCCTTAAATGAATCCAATTTACAAGTCAGATTGAAAACAATTTTCCCGAAGCCTGCCTCTAGCATTCTTATCTCATTATCATACCTATTTTACATGCTGTCACTACAATTTTCTCAAAGCCTAACTCTGTCATGTTAATATTTATTAATACATGCAGATCATCATGAAAATCTGAGTAGGTGAAATACATATTTTCATATTCCACTAATAATATTATTTTACTTCATATATATTTACTGAAATATAGATACACATGTTTTGCATTTATATATATATATATATATATATATATATATATATATATATATATATATATATATCTTGTCACAATGCCATGTAATTATGAGTACACTGGGCAGTGATCTAAAGTACTCAAATTTTAAGTTCTGAAACTAAGTTGGATATAACTTTACCATCCTGTGTAACAACTCCAAGTATGAAATTATAGTATTGGAGTATCCATGGCTCACTGTAAATGGGTCAGAGCATAGTAGTATTATCTATGTTTTTGATATCAACATCCAAAAATGGAAAGCTATGCTTCTGATTGGTTGTGTTTCTATTCATTCACTTAACTCACATTTATTAAAATTTGACAGTTAATAATGTCAATATTTTAACCTTACTAAGTAAAATATTTTTAAAATCTTCTGGAACTTATTAGAAGATCATAATATGCTACACTGAAAATTTTAGATGACAATGTGGGTTTTGCATTTTAGTCTGTTATAAGATGGATTATATTTATTGAATTATATACATTGAATTATCCCAAATTTTCTCAGATGAAGCCTAGTTGATCATGATGGTTGATGTTTTTGATGTGTTTCTGGATTTTTTTTTTTTTTTTATATCTTATCTTTTTTTTTTCAATGCAGTTTATTCAGTAACCTTGAATAATCATGTGATTATTGCTTTAATCATGCTTTAATAATCATGGCTTTCCTGGGGAAAGCCAGCCCACAACTTAAATGGACTCTGAGTAGCCAACCTCAGCATGCCAAGTGGGCAATGCAGATAGGTCCACATACATGGAAGCAAGCCAGATCCTCAGCCTTAGCCCAATGTGGAGTTGTTTGTGACAGAGAGCACTCACCATCGGGAAGGTGGAAGGCGGAAACCAGCTCCATCTTTCATGTGCAGCATTACGCACCTTTCTACAGTTCCCCCTTTTTGTTTTGGATGCATCAGGCAAGAGTAGAGGTCTGATCTCTGATATTAGAAATAAATTGGGACTTTGTACTGATGTTCACTTAGGTGTCATCCACCCAAAGAGCATCAGACCTGTTTGATACCTTTTTCTCAGAGGCGGGACCTGGGGCATCAACCGCATGCAATCAGACATGCACTTCTCTGGGTCCAAGGTGGCTGACCCTGAGTGCAGTGCTTAGCCTCGCATCCTGAGCGTAACATTTTGGCTTTTTTATGGTAGCCAACCATGCTTGGGGAGACTGTCCTGCTTCAATGGCTGTAAAGGCCTGAATGGTCATGGCTGCATTACGCTGTTTTGAGACTCTAATCTTGCATATATACCACAGGCAAACCAAGGTGACCAACACCAGAAGGCCTGCTAATGCTCCCATGCCCGCCCCTTCCTTCAGATGATTCATGGCTGCAGCAATCCATGATGATAATCCTGTGGCTAGTCCTGCATCCACTCTGGTAGAATTTACCATGACAATGGCCACTCTCAGCTGGTCCATCGTAGTATCAAATTCTCCAGTCCAATTACCTAAAATATAGCTTGACAATTGTTTAGACAGATTTGCAGCACAGGGAAAAGTCTCATGTTGTATGTTAGTGACACAAAGTCCAGCATACTTTCATTGACAGCCAAGTTGAGCGATTTGCCATAGGGTATCAATTTGCTCCTGCACGAGGTCAAACCTCTGATTGAACACCATCAAACCTCCTTTTAGTTGAGCATTAATTCCTTTTTGTACATCTAAGGCATGAGCTACCTTGGCTAAAAGGTTATTCAGGGTCTGAGCAGTCTGCCCAGTATGACTCATGGCTAATGCCGTGGTGGTAGCTCCAACAGCCGCCAATGAGATGGCAGTAACAATGGCAGCTGTAATTCCAAGATCCCTTTTCTGTCTGAAGAGAGTCATAGCGTGAGGACATCAACGGGCACAGGCACCCAGCGAGGCATGTGAGTAACCAGCTAGTAAATTTACTAGCATTACAGCATTGGGCAAAAAAGCAAGTATCATTACTACAATTACTTGGCTCTATCTGGCTAATAATGAATAAAAATGGGGGATGTAAACAAACAGGTGTGGGCTTATAGGAAATATTATGAGAAGCCTTAACACCCTCGTTGGAACATCCTGCATTGGTTCTAGAACTAGCAGTGGTTGTGTCCGAGGTCTGAGTAGGTTCAGGAGACCATTGCCCCCAGGGGCGAGACGTGCTCCATGTAAATTGACTAACTCTATGTTTTCCTCCACTTTTGAAAGTCATTTAAGGTTCTTAAATTATTATTTTTACCCTTTTTTAAAATTTTTCATCAATTATACTTTATTCACTCTGCATCCCAACATAATCCCCTCCCTCCCCTCCCAACCCCACCCTCCCTCCTCCCTCTGCATGCATGCCACTCCCCAAGTCCACTGATAGGGGGAGGTTCTCCTCTCCTTTCTGATCTTAGTCCATCAGTTCACATCAAAAGTGCCTGCATTGTCCTCTACTATGGCCTGGTAAGGTTGCTCCCCCTCAGGAGGAGGTGACTAAAGAGCAGGCCAGTCAGTTCATGTCAGAGGCAGCCCCTCTTCTCATTACTATGTAACCCAATTGGACTCTGAACTGCCCTGGGCTACATCTGCCCTGGGTTATCTCTATGAATAGTCCTTGGTTGGAGTATGAGTCTCTGGGAAGTTCCCTGTGTTCAAATTTTCTTGTTCTGTTGCTCTCCTTGTGGAGACCCTGTCCTCTCCAGCTCTTGCTCTTTCCCAGTTCTTACATAAAATTCAATTCACTCTGCCCAACAGTTCCCCATCAAGCTTAGCTTCTGCTTTGATAGTCGGTAGGGCAGAGGCTTTCAGAGACCCTCTGTGGTAGGTTCCTAGGTTGTTTCCTGTTTTCTTCTTCTTCTGATGTCCATCCTCTTGGCCTTTCTGGCTGGGGATTAGACATTTTATTTAGGGTCTCTCTCTTGCTTAGCAGAACTCCAACGGCACAGGCTCTAAGAGCAACAATCAATAAATGGGACCTCATGAAACTGAAAAGTTTCTGCAAAACAAAGGACACCGTCATCAAAACAAAGCAATCTCCTACAGATTGGGAAAGAATCTTCACCAACCCTTTATCTGACAGAGGACTCATATCAAGTATATATAAAGAACTAAAGAAGCTGAAGAGCAGCAAACCAAGTAACCCACTTAAAAAATGGGAACAGAGCTAAACAGAGAATTCTCTGTAGAGGAATACCAAATGGCAGAGAAGCACTTAAAGAAATGCTCAACCTCACTAGCCATTAGGAAATGCAAATGAAAACAACCCTGAGATTTCACCTTACACCCATGAGAATGGCCAAGATCAAAAACTCAAGTGACAACACATGCTAGTTAGGTTGTGGAGAAAGAGGAACCCTTCTCCACTGCTGGTGGGAATGTAAACTGGTACAACCACTCTGGAAATCAATCTGGTGTTTTCTCAGAAAACTAGGAATAGTGCTTCCCCAAGATCCAGCCATACCACTCCTAGGCATATATCCAAAAGAGGCTCATGCACACAAAAAGGAAATTTCCTCAACCATGTTCGTAGCAGCTTTATTTGTAAAAGCCAGAAGCTGGAAACAACCCAGATGCCCCTCAACTGAAGAATGGATGCAGAAAATGTGGTACATCTACACAATGGAATATTACTCAGCAATGAAAAATGAGGAAATCATGAAATTTGCAGGTAAATGGTGGGATCTGGAAAGGATCATCCTGAGTGAGTTGTCCCAGTAGCAAAAAGACACACATGGTATATACTCACTCATATAGACATACAAAATAGGACAAACCCACTAAAACCTGTGCATCTAAAGAAACTAAGACCTGTGCTGTACAGTGCATTATATCACTTTTCAGTTTTCCTGTATTCCAAATTGTGCGAGTGACACACATGTGATTTAGTTTACAAAGTAGTGCTTTGTGTTTATGTTCTTTCCTTGGAAAATGGTTCCTGTTAGGAACAAGTTAGGGTTAGGGTTAGGGTTAGTGTTAGGGTTAGGGTTAGGATAGGGTTAGGGTTAGGCTTAGGGTTACGATTATGGTTAGGGTTAGGGTTTAGTGTTAGGGTTAGGGTTAGGATTACGGGGTTATTGTTAGGGTTAGGGTTATATCACTTTTCAGTTTTCCAGTTATAATAATTGAACAGGCGACAGGTATGTGAATTAGTTTACAAAGTTGTGCTTTGCGTTTGTATTCTTGTGTTGGAAACTTGTTTCTGTGCTGTACAGTGTGATATATCGCTTTTTAGTTTTCCTGTTATAATAATTGAAAGGGCAACACATATGTGAATTAATTTACAAAGTTGTGCTTTGCATTTCTGTTCTTTCGATGGAAACTTGTTTCTGTGCCATACAGTCTTGAGATAACACTTTTCAGTTTTCCTGTATTCTTAATTGAGCGGCGACACACATGTGATTCCGTTTAAAAGTAGTGCTTTTCTTTTCTTTTCTTTCGTTGAAAACTTGTTCCTGTGCTGTACAGTGCGTTATATCACTTTTCAGTTTTCCTGTATTCCTAATTGAGCAAGTGACACACATGTGATTTACTTTACAAAGTAGTGCTTTGCGTTTATGTTCTTTCGTTGGAAACTTTTTCCTGTTAGGAACAAGTTAGGGTTAGGGTTAGGGTTAGGGTTAGGGTTAGGGTTAGGGTTAGGTTTAGGTTTAGGTTTAGGGTTAGGGTTAGGGGGTTAGGGTTATGGTTATGGTTATGGTTAGGGTTAGGGTTAGGGGGTTAGAGTTTGTGTTAGGGTTAGAGTTAGGGTTATGAGTTTAGTGTTAGGGTTAGAGTTAGGGTTAGGGTTATATCACTTTTCAGTTTTCCTGTTATAATAATTGAACAGGCGACACATATGTGAATTAGTTTACAAAGTTGTTCTTTGCTTTTCTGTTCCTTCAATGGAAACTTTTTTTCTGTGCCATACATTGCGAGTTAACACTTTTCAGTTTTCCTGTATTCCTAATTGAGCAAGCGACAAACATGTGATTCCGTTTAAAAGTAGTGCTTTGCTTTTCTGTGTTTTTGTTGGAAAATTGTTCCTGTGCTGTACAGTGCGATATATCACTTTTTAGTTTTCCTGTTATAATAATTGAAAGGGCAACATGTATGTGAATTAGTTTACAAAGTTGTGCTTTGCGTGTCTGTTCTTTCGATGGAAACTTGTTTCTGTGCCTTACAGTGAGAGATGACACTTTTCAGTTTTCCTGTATTCCTAATTGAGCGAGCGACACACATGTGATTCTGTTTAAAAGTAGTGCTTTGCTTTTCTGTTCTTTTATTGGAAACTTGTTTCTGTGCTGTATGGTGCGATATATCACTTTTCAGCTCTCCTGTATTTCTAATTGTGCGAGCGACACACATGTGATTTAGTTTACAAAATAGTGCTTTGCTTTTCTCTTCTTTAGTTGGAAACTTGTTTCTGTGCTGTACAGTGCGTTATATCACTTTTCAGTTTTCCTGTATTCCTAATTGAGCGAATGGCACACATATGACTTAGTTTACAAAGTAGTGCTTTGCGTTTATGTTCTTTCGTTGGAAACTTATTCCTGTTAGGATAAAGTTAGCGTTAGGTTTAGGGTTAGGGTTAGGGTTAGGGTTAGGTTTAGGGTTAGCGGTTAGGGTTAGTCTTTGGGTTAGGGTTATGTTTAGGGTTATGGTTATGGTTAGGTTAGGGTTAGGGTTAGGGGCTTAGGGTTAGGGTTAGGGTTAGGGTTAGGGTAGGGTTAGGGTTAGGGGTTAGGGTTAGGTTTAGGGTTAGGTTTAGGGGTTTAGGGTTAGGGTTAGGGTTATATCACTTTTCAGTTTTCCTGTTATAATATTTGAACAGGCGACTCAAATGTGAATTAGTTTACAAAGTTGTGCTTTGTGTTTTTGTTCATTCGATGAAAACTTTTTCCTGTGCTGTACAGTTCGATATATCACTTTTCAGTTTTCCTGTTATGATAATTAAACCGGCGACACATATGTGAATTAGTTTACAAAGTTATGCTTTGCGTTTCTGTACTTTCGATGGAAACTTGTTTCTGTGCCATACAGTGCGAGATAACACTTTTCAGTTTCCTGTATTCCTAATTGCGCGAAGCGACACACATGTGATTCCGTTTGAAAGTAGTGCTTTGCTTTTCTGTTCTTTCGTTTGAAACTTGTTCCTGTGCTGTACAGTGCGTTATATCACTTTTCAGTTTTCCTGTATTCCTAATTGAGCGAGTGGCACACATGTGATTTAGTTTACAAAGTAGTGCTTTGCGTTTATGTTCTTTCGTTGGAAACTTGTTCCTGTTAGGATCAAGTTAGGGTTAGGTTTAGGGTTAGGGCTAGGGTTAGGTTTAGGGTAGGGTTAGGGTTAGGGTTAGGGTTCGGGATAGGGGTTAGGGTTATGGTTAGGGTTAGGGGTAGGTTTAGGGGCTTATGGTTAGGGTTAGGGTTATATCACTTTTCAGTTTTCCTGTTATAATAATTGAACGGGTGATACAAATGTGAATTTGTTTACAAAGTTGTGCTTTGTGTTTCTGTTCTTTCGATGAAAACTTGTTTCTTGGCCGTACATTTCGATATATCACTTTTTAGTTTTCCTGTATTCCTAATTGAGCAAGCGACACACAAGTGATTTAGTTTACAAAGTAGTGCTTTGCATTTCTGTTCTTCTGTTGGAAACTTTTTTTTCTATGCTGTACAGTGTGATATATCAATTTTCAGTTTTCCTGTTATAATAATTGAGCAGGCTACACTTATGTGAATTAGTTTACAACTTTGTGCTTTGCATTTCTGTTCTTTTCGATGGAAACTTGTTCCTGTGCTATATAGTTCAATATATCACTTTTCAGTTTTCTGTTATAATAATTGATCGGGCGACACGTATGTGAATTAGTTTACAAAATTGTGCTTTGCGTTTCTGTTCTTTCGATGGAAACTTTTTTCTGTGCCGTACAGTGTGAGATAATACTTTTCAGTTTTCCTGTATTCCTAATTGAGCGAGTGACACACATGTGATTCCGTTTAAAAGTAGTGCTTTGCTTTTCTGTTCTTTTGTTGAAACTTCGATCCTGTGCAGTACAGTGCATTATATCACTTTTCAGTTTTTCTGTATTCATAATTGAGCGAGCGACACACATGTGATTTACTTTACAAAGTAGTGCTTTGCGTTTTTGTTCTTCTTTTGGAAACTTGTTTCTGTGCTGTACAGTGTGATGTATCACTTTTCAGTTTTCCTGTTATAATAATTGAACGGGCGACACGTATGTGAATTAGTTTACAAAGTTGTGCTTTTGCGTTTCCGTTCTTTTCGATGGAAACTTGTTCCTGTGCTGTACAGTTCGATATATCACTTTTCAGTTTTCCTGTTATAATAATTGAGCGGCAACACGAATGTGAATTAGTTTACAAAGTTGTGCTTTGCATTTCTGTTCTTTCAATGGAAACTTTTTTTTCTGTGCCGTACAGTGCAAGGTAACACTTTTCAGTTTTCCTGTATTCCTATTTGAGCAAGTGACACACATGTGATTCCCTTTAAAAATAGTGCTTTGGAGCCAAGATGGTGGCGCCGGGAAAACAGCACTTCTGAGCAGCAAGACAGCACTATCCAGGCAGAGACCAGGAGACTGAACTCAGGGCCCTGAAACTACATCGATCGTGTTTCCCAGTTGAGGGGAGGCTCCCACAGCGTGGGAATCGTTCGGGTCCCCTGTAGGCTGCACAGCCAGAACCGGAAGAAATCCCTGGTAACGCGGGTTTTGGATCTCGGGCTGGAGCGCATAGCGGGCGCGTCCTGCCACTTCCCCAAGGTGATCCGTCGGCACAAGGGTACCTGAGACTGGGAGTCCCAGTCTCGAGGGGATCCCACAGGGAAGCAGGGTTGCGGGTCTGATCGCAGGTCACCCAGTCTCTCCCCGGAAAGTCTCTTCCGCCATCACAGCCGAGCTCATGCCGCGCACAGAGAGCTTTGCGCTCAGCTCAGCAGTACAGACAAGCTGTGCGTCCCAGTACAACAGGGACTGGGAACCCCTGTCCAGAGAGGACCCCACAGAGAAGGAAGAAACAGTGCTGCTGGGGTCACCTAGGGAAAGTCTAGCAGACTGCAGATTGCAAACAGACAGAACTGAGTGCTCCGAGACACCACAGCAGTACTCACAACCCAAGAAAGCTAGCTACATTCAAGAAAACACAGGAAATAAATAACCTCACTTCAGTAAAACAAAAAAGCAACCAAGCACACAACCGTATGACCACAGCCAACATCAAAGTCAAAAGATTTAACAGCCACTGGTCATTACTCTCTCTCAATATCAATGGACTGAATTCTCCAATAAAAAGACACAGACTAACAGAATGGATGCGTAAACAAAACCCAGCAATCTGTTGTATACAAAAACACACCTAAGACACAAAGATAGACATTACCTGAGGTTAAAGGGATGGAAGACGGCTTTTCAAGCAAATGGACCCAAGAAGCAAGCAGGAGTAGCCATTCTAATATCTGATAAAATAGTCTTTCAACCAAAATTAATCAAAAGAGATGGGAAGGACACTTCATACTCATCAAGGGAAAATTCCACCAAGAAGACATCACAATCCTGCACATCTATGCCCCAAATACAAGGGCACCCACATTTGTGAAAGAAACATTGATAAAACTTAAACCACATATAGCTCCCCACACACTAATAGTAGGAGACTTCAACACCCCACTCTCAACAAAGAACAGGTCAACAAAACAGAAATTAAACAAAGAAACAATATCTCTAACAGAGGTAATGAACCAAATGGACCTAACAGATATTTACAGAACCCTACACCCAAACACAAAAAGAATTTACCTTCTTCTCAGCACCTCATGGAACCTTCTCCAAAATAGACCACATAGTTGGTCACAAAGCAAGCCTCAACAAATACAGGAAGATTGAAATAATCCCTTGTATCCTGTCGGATCACCATGGAATAAAGCTGGACCTCAGTAACAACAGAAATAGCAAAAAGCCTACACATACATGGAAACTGAACAACTTGCTACTAAAAGACAGCTGGTTCAGGGAAGAAATAAAGAAAGAAATTAAAATCTTCCTAGAACTCAATGAAAATGAAGACACAACATACCCAAACTTGTGGGACACAATGAAAGCAGTGCTAAGATGAAAGTTCATAGCACTAAGTGCCTTCAAGGAGAAATTTGAGACAGCGCATTCAAGCAACAATGGCTCACTTAAAAACCCTAGAAAAGAAGAAGCAGACACACCAAGAAGGAGCAGACGGCTGGAAATAATCAAACTCAGGGCTGAAATCAATCAATTAGAAACAAATAAAACAATTCAAAGAATCAATGAAACCAAGAGCTGGTTCTTTGAGAAAATCAACAAGATAGACAAACCCTTAGCCAAGCTAACTAAAAGGCAGTGAGACACCATCCAAATCAACAAAATCAGAAATGAAAAGGGGACATAACTACAGACACTGAGGAAATCTAAGCAATCATTAGGACTTACTTCAAAAGTCTATACGGAACAAAATTTGAAAATTTAAATGAAATGGACAATTTTCTTGATCGATTCCACTTACCAAAGCTAAATCAGGACCAGGTAAATCAATTAAATAGTCCTATATCCCCCCAAGGAAATAGAAGCAGTCATCGAAAGTCTCCCATCCAAAAAAGTCCAGGACCTTGATGGTTTCAGCGCAGAATTCTACCAAACATTCAAAGAAGAGCTAACACCAACTCTCTTCAAACTATTCCACAAAATAGAAACAGAAGGAGCATTACCAAACTCATTCTCTATGAAGCCACAGTCACCTTGGTACCTAAATCTCACAAAGACTCAACAAAGAAATAGAATTTCAGGCCAATCTCCCTTATGAACATTGATGCAAAAATACTCAACAAAATACTCGCAAACCGAATACAAGAACACATCAAAGATATCATCCACCATGATCAAGTAGGCTTCATCCAAGGTATGCAGGGATGGTTCAATATCGGAAATCCATCAATGTGATCCACCATATTAACAAATTGAAAAAAAAAAAAAAAAAAAACACATGATAATCTCCTAGATGCTGAAAAAGCCTTTGACAAAATCCAACATCCATTCATGTTTAAAGTATTGGAGAGATCAGGGATACAAGGCACATATCTAAAAATAGTAAAGGCGATATACAGCAAACCTATAGCCAACATCAAACTGAACAGAGAGAAACTTAAAGCAATCCCACTGAAATCAAGGACAAGACAAGGCTGCCCACACTCTCCATATCTCTTCAACATAGTTCTGGAAGTCCTTGCTAGAGCAATAAGACAGTTGAAGGAGATCAGGGGATACAAATTGGAAAGGAAGAAGTCAAATTATAACTATTTGCAGATGATATGATGGTATACGTGAGTGACCCCAAAAACTCTACCAGGGAACTCCTACAGCTGATAAACACCTTCAGCAAAGTGGCCGGATACAAAATTAACTCAAAAAAATCAGTAGCCCTCCTGTATACAAAAAGACAAAAGGGCTGAGAAAGAAATTAGGCAAACAACACCCTTCACAATAGCCACAAATGACATAAGGTACCTCGGAGTAACCCTAACCAAGGAAGTCAAAGACTTGTATGAAAAAATTTCAAATCTCTGAAGAAAGAACTAGAAGAAGATATGAGAAGATGGAAAGATCTCCCATGCTCATGGCTTGGTTGGATTAACATAGTAAAAATGGCCATCTTACCAAAAGCAATCTACAGATTCAATGCAATGCCCATCAAATTACCAACACAATTCTTTACAGACTTGGAAAGAAAAATTCAACTTCATATGGAATAACAAGAAACCCAGAATTGCTAAAACAATCCTCTACAATAAAAGATCATCTGGAGGTATCTCCATCCCTGATCTTAAGTTGTACTATAGAGCAACAGTTTTAAAAACTGCATGGTACTGGCATAGAAACAGAATGGTGGATCAATGGAACCGAACAGAGGACCCAGAAATAAACCCATACACTTATGGACACCTGATATTTGACAAAAACGCCAAAACCATACAATGGATAAAAGATAGATTCTTCAACAAATGGTGCTGGTCCAACTGGATGTCTACATGTAGAAAAATGAAAATAGATCCATACTTATCACCCTGCACAAAACTGAAGTCCAAGTGGATCAAAGACCTCAACATAAAACCAGACACATTAAATCGGCTTGAAAAAAAAGTGGGGAATACCCTAGAACTCATTGGTACAGGGGAAAACTTCCTGAACAGAACTCCAACAGCATAGGCTCAAAGAGCAACAATCAATAAACGGGACCTCATGAAACTGAAAAGCTTCTGCAAAGCAAAGGACACCGTCATCAAAACAAAGCGACCTCCTACAGATTGGGAAAGAATCTTCACCAACCCTTTATCTGACAGAGGACTCATATCAAGTATATATAAAGAACTAAAGAAGCTGAAGAGCAGCAAACCAAGTAATCCACTTAAAAAATGGGGAACAGAGCTAAACAGAGAATTCTCTGTAGAGGAATACCAAATGGCAGAGAAGCACTTAAAGAAATGCTCAACCTCACTAGCCATTAGGGAAATGCAAATGAAAACAACCCTGAGATTTCACCTTACACCCATGAGAATGGCCAAGATCAAAAACTCAAGTGACAACACATGCTGGAGAGGTTGTGGAGAAAGAGGAACCCTTCTCCACTGCTGGTGGGAATGTAAACTGGTACAACCACTCTGGAAATCAATCTGGCCTTTTCTCAGAAAACTAGGAATTCTGCTTCCCCAAGATCCAGCCATACCACTCTAGGCATATATCCAAAAGAGGCTCAAGCACACAAAAGGAAATTTCCTCAACCATGTTCGTAGCAGCTTTATTTGTAAAAGCCAGAAGCTGGAAACAACCCAGATGCCCCTCAACTGAAGAATGGATGCAGAAAATGTGGTACATCTACACAATGGAATATTACTCAGCAATGAAAAATGAGGAAATCATGAAATTTGCAGGTAAATGGTGGGATCTGGAAAGGATCATCCTGAGTGAGTTGTCCCAGAAGCAAAAAGACACACATGGTATATACTCACTCATATAGACATACAACATAGGACAAACCCACTAAAACAGGTGCATCTAAAGAAACTAAGCAAGAGAGAGGACCCCAACTAAAATGTCTAATCCCCATCCGGAAAGGCAAAGAGGATGGACATCAGAAGAAGAAGAAAACAAGTAACAACCTAGGAACCTACCACAGAGGGTCTCTGAAAGCCTCTGCCCTACAGACTATCAAAGCAGAAGCTAAGCCTGATGGGGAATTGTTGGACAGAGTGAATGGAATTTTATGTAAGAACTGGGAAAGAGTAAGAGCTGGAGAGGACAGGGTCTCCACAAGTAGAGCAATAGAACAAGAAAATTTGAACACAGGGAACTTCCCAGAGACTCATACTCCAACCAAGGACTATTCATATTGATAACCCAGAACCCCTGCACAGATGTAGCCCAGGGCAGTTCAGAGTCCAATTGGGCTACATAGTAATGAGAAGAGGGGCTGCCTCTGACATGAACTGACTGGCCTGCTCTTTAGTCACCTCCTCCCGAGGGGGAGCAAACTTACCAGGCCATAGTAGAGGACAATGCAGGCACTTTTGATGTGAACTGATGGAGTAAGATCAGAAAGGAGAGGAGAACCTCCCCTATCAGTGGACTTGGGAGTGGCATGCATGCAGAGGGGGAGGAGGGAGGGTGGGATTGAGGGAGGGAGGGGCTTATGGGGGGATGCAGAGTGAATAAAGTGTAATTGATGAAAAATTTAAAAAAAGGGAAAAACTAATAATTTAAGAACCTTAAATGACTTTCAAAAGTGGAGGAAAACATGGAGTTAGTCAATTTACATGGAGCACGTCTCGCCCCTGGGGGCAATGGTCTCCTGAACCTACTCAGACCTCGGACACCACCACTGCTAGTTCTAGAACCAATGCAGGGTGTTCCAACGAGGGGGTTAAGGCTTCTCATAATATTTCCTATAAGCCCACACATGTTTGTTTACATCCCCCATTTTTATTCATTATTAGCCAGATAGAGCCAAGTAATTGTAGTAATGATACTTGCTTTTTTGCCCAATGCTGTAATGCTAGTAAATTTACTAGCTGGTTACTCACATGCCCCGCTGGGTGCCTGTGCCCGTTGATGCCCTCACGCTATGACTCTCTTCAGACAGAAAAGGGTTTTGGGTTAGGGTTAGGGTTAGGATTACGATTAGGGTTAGGGTTAGGGTTAGGGGCTTAGGGTTAGTGTTAGGGTTAGGGTTAGGGTTAGGGCTTAGGGTTAGGGTTAGGGTTATACCACTTTTCAGTTTTCCTGTTATAATAATTGAAAAGCGTCTGAATGTGAATTAGTTTACAAAGTTGTGCTTTCTGTTTCTGTTCTTTCGATGAAAACATGTTTCTTTGCATTCATTTTGATATATCGCTTTTCAGTTTTCCTGTATTCCTAATCGAGTGAACAACAGACATGTGAAATAGTTTACAAAGTAGTGCTTTGCGTTTCTGTTCTTTTTTTGTTGGAAACTTGTTTCTATGCTGTACAGTGTGATATATCACTTTTTAGTTTTTTTCTGTCATAATAATTGAGCAGGCGACACGTATGTGAATTAGTTTACAGAGTTGTGCTTTGAGTTTAGGTTCTTTCGATGGAAACTTGTTTCTGTGCCGTAAAGTCTTGAGATAACACTTTTCCGTTTTCCTGGATTCCTAATTGAGCGAGCGACCCACATGTGATTCCCATTAAAAGTAGTGCTTTACTGTTCTTTTCTTTGGTTCGAAACTTATTCCTGTGCTATACAGCGTGTTATATCACTTTTCAGTTTTCCTGTATTCCTAATTAAGCGAGAGGCACACATGTGATTTAGTTTTCAAAGTAGTGCTTTGCGTTTCTGTTCTTTTGTTGGAAAACTCGTTCTGTTAAAACTGTTTAGGAACAAGTTAGGGTTAGGGTTAGGGTTAGGGTTAGGTTTAGGGTTAGGGGCTATGGGTTAGGGTTAGGGTTATACCACTTTTCAGTTTTCCTGTTATAATAATTGAACAGGCTACAGGAATGTGAATTAGTTTACAAAGTTGTGCTTTGCGTTTCTGTTTTTCAATGAAAATTGTTTCTTTGCCATACATTTCAATATATCGCTTTCCAGTTTTCATGTATTCCTAACTGCGCGAGCGACACACATGTGATTTAGTTTACAAAGTAGTGCTTTGCGTTTCTGTACTTTTGTTGGAAACTTGTTTCTGTGCCATACAGTGCGAGATAACACTTTTCCGTTTTCCTGTATTCCTAATTGAGTCAGCGACACAAATGTGATTTAGTTTACAAAGTCGTGCTTTGCGTTTCTGTTCTTCTGTTGTAAACTTGTTTCTGTGCTGTACAGTGTGATACATCACTTTTCAGTTTTCCTGTTATAATAATTGAGCGGGCGTCACGTATGTGAATTAGTTTACAAAGTTGTGCTTTGTGTTTCTGTTCTTTAAATGGAAACTTGTTTCTGTGCCGTACTGTGCGAGATAACACTTTTCCGTTTTCCTGTATTCCTAACTGAGCGAGTGGCACACATGTGATTTAGTTTACAAATTGGTGCTTTGCGTTTATGTTCTTTCATTGGAAACTTGTTTTTTTCCTGTTAGGAACAAGTTTTTGGTTTCTGTTAGGTTTAGGGTTAGGGTTAGGGTTATGGTTATTGTAGGGGGTTAGGGTTAGGGTTAGTGTGAGGGTTAGGGTTAGGGTTAGAAGTTAGGGATAGAGGTAGGGGTAGGGTTAGGGTTATATCACTTTTCAGTTTTCCTGTTATAATAATTTAACAGGGGACACGTATGTGAATTAGTTTACAAAGTCCTGCTTTGCATATCTGTTCTGTCCATGGAAACTTGTTTCTTTGCCATACAGTCTTGAGATAACACTTTTCAGTTTTCCTGTATTCCTAATTGAGTGAGCGAGTTTACACATGTGATTCTGTTTAAAAATAGTGCTTTGCCCTTCTGTTCTTTCGTTTGAAACTTGTTCCTGTGCTGTACAGTGCGATATATCACTTTTCAGTTTTCCTGTTATAATAATTGAACGGGCGACACGTTTGTGAATTAGTTTACAAAGTAGTGGTTTGCGTTTCTGTTCTTTCCATGGAAACTTGTTTCTGTGCCCGTACAGTCTTGAGATGACACTTTTCAGTTTTCCTGTATTCCTAAATGAGCGAGTGACACACATGTGATTTAGTTTACAAAGTAGTGCTTTGCGTTTATGTTCTTTCGTTGGAAACTTGTTCCTGTTAGGAACAAGTTAGGGTTAGGGTTAGGGTTAGGGTTAGGGTTAGGGTTAGAGTTAGGGTTAGGGTTTAGGGTTAGGGTTATGGGCTTAGGGTTAGGGTTATGGTTATATCACTTTTCAGTTTTCCTGTTATAATAACTGAATGGGCGACGCCTATGTGAATTACTTTACAAATACTGCTTTGGGTTTCTGTTCTTCTGTTGGAAACCTGTTTCAAGGCTGTGCAGTGTGATATATCCCTTTTCAGTTTTCCTGTTATAATAATTGAACGGGCGACACTTATGTGAATTAGTTTACAAACTTGTGTTTTGTGTTTCTGTTCTATCGATGGGAACTTGTTCCTGTGCTGTACAGTTCGATATGTCACTTTTCAGTTTTCCTGTTATAATAATTGAGCAGGCGACACGTATGTGAATTACTTCACAAAGTTGTGCTTTGCATTTCTGTTCTTCTGATGGAAACTTGTTTCTGTGCCCGTACAGTCTTGAGATAACACTTTTTAGTTTTCCTGTATTCCCTAATTGTGCAAGCGACACACATGTGATTCCGATTAAAAGTAGGGCTTTGCTTTTCTGTTCTTCACTTTGAAACTTGTTCCTGTGCTGTACAGTACGTTATATCACTTTTCAGTTTTCCTGTATTCCTAATTGAGCGAGTGGCACACATGTGATTTAGTTTACAATGTAGTGCTTTGCGTTTCTGTTCTTTGTTGGAAACTTGTTCCTGTTAGGAACAAGTTAGGGTTAGGTTTAGGTTTAGGGTTAGGGTTAGGGTTAGGGTTAGGGTTAGGGTTAGGGTTAGGGTAGGGTTAGTGTTAGGGTTACCGTTAGGGTTAGGGGTTAGGGGTTAGGGTTAGGGTTTGGGTTAGGGTTATGTTTAGGGGCTTAGGGTTACAGTTATGGTTATATCTCTTTTCACTTTCCCTGTTATAATAATTGAACAGGCGACACGAATGTGAATTAGTTTACAAAGTTGTGCTTTTCATTTCTGTTCTTTAGATGAAAACTTGTTTCTTTGCCATACATTTCGATATATCTCTTTTCAGTTTTCGTGTATTCCTAATTGAGCGAAGGACACATATGTGATTTAGTTTACAAAGTAGTTCTTTGCGTTTCTTTTCTTCTGTTGGAAACTTGTGTCTGTGCTGTATAATGTGATGTATCACTTTTCAGTTTTCCTGTTATAATAATTGAACGGGCGACACGTATGTGAATTAGTTTACAATGTTGTGCTTTGTGTTTCTTTTCTTTCGATGGAATCTTGTTTCTGTGCCATACAGTGCGAGGTAACACATTTCCGTTTTCCTGTATTCCTAATTGAGCGAGTGACACACATGTGATTCCGTTTAAAAGTAGTGCTTTGTTTTTCTGTTCTTTCATTCGAAACTTGTTCTTGTGTTGTACAGTGCGTTATATCACTTTTCAGTTTTCCTGTATTTCTATTTGAGTGAGTGGCACACATGTGATTTAGTTTACAATGTAGTGCTTTGCGTTTATGTTCTTTCGTTGGATACTTGTTACTGATAGGAACAAGTTAGTGTTAGTGTTAGGGTTAGGTTAGGGTTAGGGTTAGGGTTAGGTTAGGGTTAGGGTTAGTGTTACGGTTAGGGTTAGGTGTTAGGGTTAGGGTTAGGGTTAGGTTTAGGGTTAGGGGCTCCGGGTTAGGGTTAGGGTTATACCACTTTTCAGTTTTCCTGTTATAATAATTGAACAGGTGACACGAATGTGAATTAGTTCACAAAGTTTTGCTTTGCGTTTCTGTTCTTTCGATGAAAACTTGTTTCGTTGCAGTACACCTGGATATATCGCTTTTCAGTTTTCCTGTATTCCTAATTGAGCCAGTGACACACATGTGATTTTGTTTACAAAGTAGTGCTTTGCGTTTCTGTTCTTATTATGGAAACTTGTTTCTGAGCTGTACAGTTCGATATATCACTTTTCAGTTTTCCTGTTATAATAATTGCATGGGCAACACGTATGTGAAATAGTTTACAAAGTTGTGCTTTGTGTTTTTGTTCTTTCGATGGAAACTTGTTTCTGTGCAATACAGTGCGAGATAACACTTTTCCATTTTCCTGTAATCCTAACTGTGCGAGCAACACACCTGTGATTCCGTTTAAAAGTAGTGCTTTGCTTTTATGTTCTTTGGTTTAAAACTTGTTCCTGTGCTGTACAGTGCGTTATATCACTTTTCAGTTTTCCTGTATTCCTAATAGAGCGAGTGGCACACATGTGATTTAGTTTACAAAGTAGTGCTTTGCGTTCATGTTCTTTCGTTGGAAACTTGTTAGAACAAGTTAGGGTTAGGGTTAGGGTTAGGTTTAGGTTTAGTGTTAGGGTTAGTGTAGGGTTAGGCATAGGGTTAGGGTTAGGTTTAGGGTTAGGGGTCAGGGTTAGGGTTATGGTTAGGGTTAGGCTTAAGGGCTTAGGGTAAGGTTAGGGTTATATCACTTTTCAGTTTTCCTGTTATAATAATTGAACAGGCGACACAAATGTGAATGAGATTACAAAGTTTTGCTTTGCGTTTTGGTTCTTTCGATGAAAACTTGTTTCTATGCCGTACATTTCGATATATCGCTTTTCAGTTTTCCTGTATTCCTAATTGATCCAGCGACACACATTTGATTTAGTTTACAAAGTAGTGCTTTGTGTTTCTGGGTGTTTCTTTCTGTGCAAACACTACTTTGCATTTCCCTAATGGCTAGTGAGGTTGAGCATTTCTTTAAGTGCTTCTCTGCCATTCGGTATTCCTCTACAGAGAATTCTGTGTTAAGCTCTTTTCCCCATTTTTTATGTGGGTTACTTGGTTTGCTGCTTTTCAGTTTCTTTAGTTCTTTATATATACTTGATATGAGTCCTCTGTCAGATAAAGGGTTGGTGAAGATTCTTTCTCAATCTTTAGAAGATCACTTTGTTTTGATGACAGTGTCCTTTGTTTTGCAGAAGCTTTTCAGTTTCATGAGGTCCCATTTATTGATTGTTGCTCTTAGAGCCTGTGCTGTTGGAGTTCTGCTAAGCAAGAGAGAGGACGCTAACTAAAATGTCTAATCCCCATCCGGAAAGGCAAAGAGGATGGACATCAGAAGAAGAAGAAAACAGGAAACAACCTAGGAACCTACCACAGAGGGTCTCTGAAAGCCTCTGCCCTACAGACTATCAAAGCAGAAGCTAATTCTGATGGGCAACTGTTGGGCAGAGTGAATGGAATTTTATGTAAGAACTGGGAAAGAGCAAGAGCTGGAGAGGACAGGGTCTGCACAAGGAGAGCAACAGAACAAGAAAATTTGAACACAGGGAACTTCCCAGAGACTCATACTCCAACCAAGGACTATTCATAGAGATAACCCAGAACCCCTGCACAGATGTAGCCCAGGGCAGTTCAGAGTCCAATTGGGTTACATAGTAATGAGAAGAGGGGCTGCCTCTGACATGAACTGACTGGCCTGCTCTTTAGTCACCTCCTCCCGAGGGGGAGCAACCTTACCAGGCCATAGTAGAGGACAATGCAGGCACTTTTGATGTGAACTGATGGAGTAAGATCAGAAAGGAGAGGAGAACCTCCCCTATCAGTGGACTTGGGGAGTGGCATGCATGCAGAGGGAGGAGGGAGGGTGGGATTGCGAGGGGAGGGAGGGGCTTATGGGGGGATGCAGAGTGAATAAAGTGTAATTGATGAAAAGTTTAAAAAAAAGGGAAAAACTAATAATTTAAGAACCTTAAATGACTTTCAAAAGTGGAGGAAAACATGGAGTTAGTCAATTTACATGGAGCACGTCTCGCCCCTGGGGGCAATGGTCTCCTGAGCCTACTCAGACCTCGGACACCACCACTGCTAGTTCTAGAACCAATGCAGGATGTTCCAACGAGGGGGTTAAGGCTTCTCATAATATTTCCTATAAGCCCACACCTGTTTGTTTACATCCCCCATTTTTATTCATTATTAGCCAGATAGAGCCAAGTAATTGTAGTAATGATACTTGCTTTTTTGCCCAATGCTGTAATGCTAGTAAATTTACTAGTTGGTTACTCACATGCCTCGCTGGGTGTCTGTGCCCGTTGATGCCCTCACGCTATGACTCTCTTCAGACAGAAAAGGGATCTTGGAATTACAGCTGCCATTGTTACTGCCATCTCATTGGCAGCTGTTGGAGCTACCACCACGGCATTAGCCATGAGTCATACTGGGCAGACTGCTCAGACCCTGAATAACCTTTTAGCCAAGGTAGCTCATGCCTTAGATGTACAAAAAGGAATTAATGCTCAACTAAAAGGAGGTTTGATGGTGTTCAATCAGAGGTTTGACCTTGTGCAGGAGCAAATTGATACCCTATGGCAAATCGCTCTACTTGGCTGTCAATGAAAGTATGCTGGACTTTGTGTCACTAACATACAACATGAGACTTTTCCCTGTGCTGCAAATCTGTCTAAACAATTGTCAAGCTATATTTTAGGTAATTGGACTGGAGAATTGATACTACGATGGACCAGCTGAGAGTGGCCATTGTCATGGTAAATTCTACCAGAGTGGATGAAGGACTAGCCACAGGATTATCATCATGGATTGCTGCAGCCATGAATCATCTGAAGGAATGGGCAGGCATGGGAGTGTTAGCAGGCCTTCTGTTGTTGGTCACCTTGGTGTGCCTGTGGTATATATGCAAGATTAGAGACTCACAACAGTGTAATGCAGCCATGACCATTCAGGCCTTTACAGCCATTGAAGCAGGACAGTCTCTCCAAGCATGGTTAGCTTCCATAAAAAGCCAAAATGTTACGCTCAGGATGTGGAAAAAAAAAAAAAAAAAGACAAAATAACAAAAAAAAAGGCAAACTGCACTGCACTCAGGGTCAGCCACCTTGGACCCAGAGAAGAGCATGTCTGATTACATGCGGGTTGATGCCCCAGGTCCCGCCTCTGAGAAAAAGGTATCGAACGGGTCTGATGCTCTTTGGGTGGATGACACCTAAATGAACATCGGTAAAAAGTCCCAATTTATTTCTAATATCAGAGATCAGACCTCTAATCTTGCCTGATGCGTCCAAAAAAAGGGGGGGAACTGTAGAGAGCTGCAAAAATACCGCACCTGAAAGATGAAGCTGGTTTCCGCCTTCCACCTTCCCGATGGTGATTGCTCTCTGTCACAAACAACTCCACATTTGGCTAAGGCTGAGGATCTGGCTTGCTTCCATGTATGTGGACCTATCTGAATTGCCCACGTGGCATGCTGAGGTTGGCTACCCAGAGGCAATTTAAAGTTGGCTGGCCTTCCCAGGGTCAGATGATTGTTCAAGTTTCCTGAATAAACTGCATTGAAAAAAAAAAAAAAAGATAAAAAAAAAAAAAAAAAAAACAAATCCAGAAACACATCAAAAACATCAACCATCATGATCAACTAGGCTTCATCTGAGAAATTTAGGATAATTCAATGTATAAAATTCAATAAATATAAACCATCCTATAACAGACTAAAATGCAAAACACACATTGTCATCTAAAATTTTCTATGTAGCATATTATGATCTTCTAATAAGTTTCAGAAGATTTTAAAAATATTTTACTTGGTAAGGTTAAAATATTGACATTATTCACTGTCAAATTTTAATAAATGTGAGTTAAGTGAATGAATAGAAACACAACCAATCAGAAGCATAGCTTTCCATTTTTGGATGTTGATATCAAACACATAGATAATACTACTATGCTCTGACCCTCTTACAGTGAGCCATGGATACTCCAATACTATAATTTCATACTTGGAGTTGTTACACAGGATGGTAAAGTTATATCCAACTTAGTTTCAGAATTTAATATTTGAGTACTTTAGATCACTGCCCAGTGTACTCATAATTACATGGCATTGTGACAAAAAACATATATATATATATATATATATATATATATATATATATATATATATCATGCAAACATGTGTATCTATATTTCAGTAAAATATATATAAATGAAGTAAAATAATATTATTAGTGGAATATGAAAATATGTATTTCACCTACTCAGATTTTCATGATGATCTGCATGTATTAATAAATATTAACATGACAGAGTTAGGCTTTGAGAAAATTGTAGTGACAGCATATAAAATATGTACGATAATGAGATAAGAATGCTAGAGGCAGGCTTCGGGAAAATTGTTTTCAATCTGACTTGTAAATTGGATTCATTTAAGGGATAAATTAGAGAATGAAATGTTAAAATGAGAACACTTCTCAAAAGTATTGAATGGTTGTAGCCAGTGACTGCATAAGGTAGATTAAGTTTTAAAAATATGAAACATTAAAAAATATGAGTTATTTCCCTCAGAATGATCTTTTCTAGATCCCACCATTTGCCTGCAAATTTGATGATTTCCACCTTTTTGATTGCTGAGTAGTATTCCATTGTATAAAAATACCACAATTTCTATACCCATTCCTCCATTGATGGACATCTGGGTTGTTTCCAGGTTCTGGCTATTACAAATAAAGCTGCTATAAACATGGTTAAAAAAAAAAAAGGAAAAAGAAAGAAAGAACAGAAACACAAAGCACAACTTTGTAAACTAATTCACATATGTGTTGCCCTTTCAGTTATTATAACAGGAAAACTGAAAAGTGATATATCACACTGTACAGAACAGAAACAAGTTTCCAACAGAAGAACAGAAACGCAAAGCAATACTTTGTAAACTAAACCTCATGTGTGTCACTCGCACAATTAGGAATACAGGAAAACTGAATAGTGATATATCTCACTGTACAGCACAGGAACAAGTTTCCAACAAAGAAGAGAAAAGCAAAGCACAACATTTAAAAGGAATCACATGTGTGTCGCTCCCTCAATGAGGAATACAGGAAAACTGAAAAGTGATATATTGAACTGTATGGCAAAGAAACAAGTTTTCATCGAAAGAACAGAAAACAAAAGCACAAAATTGTAAACTAATTCACATACGTGTCACCTGTTCAATTATTATAACAGGAAAACTGAAAAGGTATATAACCGTAACCCTAACTATAACCATAACCCTAACCTCCTAACCCTAACCCTAACCCGAACCCTAACCCTAACCATAAAGCAAACTTGTTCATAACAGGAACAAGTTTCCAACGAAAGAACATAAATGCAAAGCACTACTTGTAAACTAAGTCACATGTGTATCACACGCTCAACTAGGAATACAGGAAAACTTAAAAGTGATATAACGCAATGTACAGCATAGGAACAATTTTCTAATGAAAGAACAGAAAAGCAAAGCACTACATTTAAACGGAATCACATGTGTGTCGCTAGCTCAATTAGAAATACAGGAAAACTGACAAGTATTATCTCGCACTGTATGGCACAGAAACAAGTTTCAATGGAAAGAACAGAAACGCAAAGCACAACTTTGTAAACTACTTCACATGTGTCACCCGTTCAATTATTATAACATGAAAACTGAAAAGTGATATATCGCACTGTACAGCACAGAAACAAGTTTCGAACGAAAGAACAGAAACGCAAAGCACAACGTTGTAAACTAATTCACATGTGTCGCCCGTTCAATTATTATAACAGGAAAACTGAAAAGTGATATATCGCACTGTACAGCACAGAAACAAGTTTCGAACAAAAGAACAGAAACGCAAAGCACATCTTAGTAAACTAATTCCCAT
>JAEOAE010003127.1:0-11939 GCA_036365155.1 Meriones psammophilus
TGTTGCAAGAGGTTTTTAAGTGCTCTGGAGTCATTTCATTGGAAGCGGGTTATTAAGTGAACTGGAGCCATTTCTTTTAGGCGGGTTTTAAGTGCTCTGGAGTTATTTCATTGGAAGGGATTTTGGTGTGCTCGAGGTCATTTCATTTAAACCGAGTTATTATATACTGTGTAGACATTTCGTTGGAAGCAGGTTTTAAGTGCTCTGGAGTCATTTCCTTGGAAGCTGGTTTTTAAGTGCTTTAGCGTCATTTTTTTGCAAGCGGCTTTTTAAGTGCTCTGCAGATTTTTCTTTGGAATCGGGTTATTAAGTGAACTGGAGTCTTTTTTTTGTAATCGGGATTTTAAAGTGCTCTGGAGTCATTTAGTTTCCCAAGCGGTTTTTACATACAGCTCAAATTTCACTGGAAGCAGGTTTTTAAGTTCCCTGCAGTCATTTCATTTGGCGGGTTATAAAGTTAATTGGAGTCATTTCTTTGGAAGTGGGTTTTTAAGTGCTCTGGAGTCATTTCAATGAAAGCAGATTTTTGTGTGCTCTGAGGTCATTACGTTTAAAGCGAAGTTATTATATTGTATAGATATTTCATTGGATGCAGGTTTTAAGTGCTCTGAAGTCATTTCCTTGGAAGTTGGTTTTTAATTTCTCTGGAGTCATTTATTTGGAATCGGGTTTTTAAGTGCTCTGGAGTCATTTTGTTGCAAGCAGGTATTTACATGAGCGGTTTCTCAGACATTTCACTGGAAGCAGGTTTTTAAGTGCTCTGCAATCATTTCGTTAAGCGGGTTATAAAGTGAACTGGAGTCATTTCTTTGAAGCGGGTTTTTAAGTGCTCTGGAGTAATTTCAATGGAAGTGGATATTTCTGTGCTCTGAGGTCATTTCCTTTAAAGCAAGTTACTATATACTGTATAGATATTTCATTGGATGCAGGTTTTTAAGTGCTCTGGAGTCATTTCGTTCCAGCGGTTTTATACTTCTCAAATTTCACTGGAAGCGTGTTTTTAAGTGCTCTGCAAACATTTCGTTGAAGACGGGTTATAAAGTGAACTGGAGTCATTTCGTTGGAAGCTGGTTTTTAAGTTCTCTGAGTCATGATGCCAGCGGGTTTTTAAATACTCTGGAGTCATTTCGTTGGAAGCATGTCCTAAGTGTTCTGAAGTTGCTTTGTTGCAAGTGGGTTTTAAGTGCTCTGGAGTCAATTCCTTGGAAGTGGGTTTTTTAAGTGCTCTGGAGTCATTTCCTTGAAGCAGGTTTTTTAATTGCTCTGGAGTCATTTCCTCACAGCGGGTTTTGAAGTGCTCTGGAGTCATTTCCTTGCAAGCGGGTTTTGAAATGCTCTGGTGTCATTTGTTGCAAGCAGGTTTTTACATACTTCTCAGACATTTCACTGGAAGCAGGTTTTTAAGTGCTCTGAGTCATTTCTTTGGAAGCAGGTTTTTAAGTGCTCTGGAATCATTTCCTTGGAAGGGGTTTTAGTTGCTGTGAGTCATTTATTCTGAAGCGGGTTTTAAGTGCTCTGGAGTCATTTTGTTGCAAGCGGGTTTTTAAGTGCTCTGTAGTCATTTCTTTGGAAGCAGGTTTTAAGTGTCTGAGTCATTTCGTTGCAAGCGGGGTTTTACATACTTTTCAGACATTTCACTGGAAGTGGGTTTTTAAGTGCTCTGGAGTCATTTTGTTGCAAGCTTGTTTTTAAGTGCTCTGGAGTCTTTTTCGTTGGAAGCGGGTCATAAGTGTTCTGGAGTTGCTTCTTCAAGTGGGTTTTAATTGCTCTGGAGTCATTTTCTTGCAATCGGGTTTTGAAGTGCTCTGGAGTCATTTCCTTGCAAGCGGTTTTAAGAAATGCTCTGGTGTCATTCTGTTGCAAGCAGGTTTTTACATACTTCTCAGACATTTCACTGGAAGCAGGTTTTTTAAGTGCTCTGGAGTCATTTCTTTGGAAGCAGGTTTTTAAGTGCTCTGGAATCATTTCCTTGGAAGGGGTTTTTAGTTGCTCTGGAGTCATTTATTCTGAAGTGGGTTTTTAAGTGCTCTGGAGTCATTTCTTTGGAAGCAGGTTTTAAGTGTCTGGAGTCATTTCGTTTGCAAAGCGGGGTTTACATACTTTTCAGACATTTCACTGGAAGTGGGTTTTTAAGTGCTCTGGAGTCATTTTGTTGCAAAGCGGGTTTTTAAGTGCTCTGAGTCATTTCTTTGGAAGCAGGTTTTTAAGTGTCTGGAGTCATTTCGTTGCAAGCAGGGTTTTACATACTTTTCAGACATTTCACTGGAAGTGGGTTTTTTAAGTGCTCTGGAGTCATTTTGTTGCAAGCTTGTTTTTAAGTACTCTGGAGTCTTTTCGTTGGAAGCGGGTCATAAGTGTTCTGGAGTTGCTTCTTCAAGTGGGTTTTAATTGCTCTGAGTCATTTTCTTGCAATCGGGTTTTGAAGTGCTCTGGAGTCATTTCCTTGGAACCGGGTTTTTTAGTGCTCTGGAGTCATTTCGTTGGAAGTGGGTTTTTAAGTGCTCTGGAGTCATTTCATTGCCAGGGCATTTTTAAGTGCTCTGGAGTCTTTTCGTTGAAGCAGGTTATTAAGTGAACTGGAGTCATTTTAGTGAAGCAGGTTTTAATTGCTCTGGAGTCATTTCTTTAGAAGCTGGTTTTCAAGTGCTCTGGAGTCATTTTGTTGCAAATGGTTTTTATGTGCTCTGCTGTCATTTTGTTGAAGCAGATCATAAGTGTTCTGGAGTTGTTCGTTGGAATCGGGTTTTTAAGTGCTCTGGACTCATTTCGTTTGCAAGTGGGTTTCTAAATACTTCTCAGACATTTCACTGCAGCGGGTTTTTAAGTGCTCTGGAGTCATTTCTTTGGAAGCAGGTTTTAAGTGCTCTGAGTCATTTCGTTGGAAGCGGGTTTTTATATTCTTCTCAGACATTTCATTGGAAGCGGGTTTTTAAGTGCTCTGGAGTCATTGTGTTGCAAGAGGGTTTTTAAGTGCTCTGGAGTCATTTCATTGGAAGCGGGTTATTAAGTGAACTGGAGCCATTTCTTTGGAAGCCGGGTTTTAAGTGCTCTGGAGTTATTTCATTGGAAGGGAATTTTGGTGCTCCTCGAGGTCATTTCATTTAAACCGAGTTATTATATACTGTGTAGACATTTCGTTGGAAGCAGGTTTTTAAGTGCTCTGGAGTCATTTCCTTGAAGCTGGTTTTTAAGTGCTTTGGCGTCATTTTGTTGCAAGCGGCTTTTTAAGTGCTCTGCAGATTTTCTTTGGAATCGGGTTATTAAGTGAACTGGAGTCTTTTCTTTGTAATCGGGTTATTAAGTGCTCTGGAGTCATTTCGTTCCAAGCGGTTTTTACATACAGCTCAGAATTTCACTGGAAGCAGGTTTTAAGTTCCCTGCAGTCATTTCATTGGAAGCGGGTTATAAAGTTAATTGAGTCATTTCTTTGGAAGTGGGTTTTAAGTGCTCTGAGTCATTTCAATGAAAGCAGATTTTTGTGTGCTCTGAGGTCATTACGTTTAAAGCGAGTTATTATATTGTATAGATATTTCATTGGATGCAGGTTTTAAGTGCTCTGAAGTCATTTCCTTGGAAGTTGGTTTTTAATTTCTCTGGAGTCATTTATTTGGAATCGGGTTTTTAAGTGCTCTGGAGTCATTTTGTTGCAAGCAGGTATTTACATACTTCTCAGACATTTCACTGGAAGCAGGTTTTTAAGTGCTCTGCAATCATTTCGTTAGAAGCGGGTTATAAAGTGAACTGGAGTCATTTCTTTGGAAGCGGGTTTTTAAGTGCTCTGGAGTAATTTCAATGGAAGTGGATATTTCTGTGCTCTGAGGTCATTTCCTTTAAAGCAAGTTACTATATACTGTATAGATATTTCATTGATGCGGGTTTTTAAGTGCTCTGGAGTCATTTCGTTCAAGCGGTTTTTACATACTTCTCAGAATTTCACTGGAAGCGTGTTTTTAAGTGCTCTGCAAACATTTAATTTGAAGCGGGTTATAAAGTGAACTGAGTCATTTAGTTTGGAAGCTGGTTTTAAGTTCTCTGGAGTCATGATGTTGGAAGCGGGTTTTTAAATACTCTGGAGTCATTTCGTTGGAAGCATGTCCTAAGTGTTCTGAAAGTTGCTTGTTGCAAGTGGGTTTTTAAGTGCTCTGGAGTCAATTCCTTGGAAGTGGGTTTTTAAGTGCTCTGGAGTCATTTCCTTGGAAGCAGGTTTTTAATTGCTCTGGAGTCATTTCCTTGCAAGCGGGTTTTGAAGTGCTCTGGAGTCATTTCCTTGCAAGCGGGTTTTGAAATGCTCTGGTGTCATTTTGTTGCAAGCAGGTTTTTTACATACTTCTCAGACATTTCACTGGAAGCAGGTTTTTTTAAGTGCTCTGGAGTCATTTCTTTGGAAGCAGGTTTTTAAGTGCTCTGGAATCATTTCCTTGGAAGGGGTTTTTAGTTGCTGTGGAGTCATTTATTCTGAAGCGGGTTTTTAAGTGCTCTGGAGTCATTTTGTTGCAAGCGGGTTTTTAAGTGCTCTGTAGTCATTTCTTTGGAAGCAGGTTTTTAAGTGTCTGGAGTCATTTCGTTGCAAGCGGGGTTTTACATACTTTTCAGACATTTCACTGGAAGTGGGTTTTTTAAGTGCTCTGGAGTCATTTTGTTGCAAGCTTGTTTTTAAGTGCTCTGGAGTCTTTTCGTTGGAAGCGGGTCATAAGTGTTCTGGAGTTGCTTCTTCAAGTGGGTTTTTAATTGCTCTGGAGTCATTTTCTTGCAATCGGGTTTTGAAGTGCTCTGGAGTCATTTCCTTGCAAGCGGGTTTTGAAATGCTCTGGTGTCATTCTGTTGCAAGCAGGTTTTTTACATACTTCTCAGACATTTCACTGGAAGCAGGTTTTTTTAAGTGCTCTGGAGTCATTTCTTTGGAAGCAGGTTTTTAAGTGCTCTGGAATCATTTCCTTGGAAGGGGTTTTTAGTTGCTCTGGAGTCATTTATTCTGAAGTGGGTTTTTAAGTGCTCTGGAGTCATTTCTTTGGAAGCAGGTTTTTAAGTGTCTGGAGTCATTTCGTTGCAAGCGGGGTTTTACATACTTTTCAGACATTTCACTGGAAGTGGGTTTTTTAAGTGCTCTGGAGTCATTTTGTTGCAAGCGGGTTTTTAAGTGCTCTGGAGTCATTTCTTTGGAAGCAGGTTTTTAAGTGTCTGGAGTCATTTCGTTGCAAGCAGGGTTTTACATACTTTTCAGACATTTCACTGGAAGTGGGTTTTTTAAGTGCTCTGGAGTCATTTTGTTGCAAGCTTGTTTTTAAGTACTCTGGAGTCTTTTCGTTTGGAAGCCCGGGTCATAAGTGTTCTGGAGTTGCTTCTTCAAGTGGGTTTTAATTGCTCTGGAGTCATTTTCTGCAATCGGGTTTTGAAGTGCTCTGAGTCATTTCCTTGGAACCGGGTTTTTTAGTGCTCTGGAGTCATTTCGTTGGAAGTGGGTTTTTAAGTGCTCTGGAGTCATTTCATTGCCAGGGCATTTTTAAGTGCTCTGGAGTCTTTTCGTTGGAAGCAGGTTATTAAGTGAACTGGAGTCATTTCGTCGAAGCAGGTTTTTAATTGCTCTGGAGTCATTTCTTTAGAAGCTGGTTTTCAAGTGCTCTGGAGTCATTTTGTTGCAAATGGTTTTTATGTGCTCTGCTGTCATTTTGTTGGAAGCAGATCATAAGTGTTCTGGAGTTGTTCGTTGGAATCGGGTTTTTTAAGTGCTCTGGACTCATTTAGATTTGCAAGTGGGTTTCTAAATACTTCTCAGACATTTCACTGGCAGCGGGTTTTTAAGTGCTCTGGAGTCATTTCTTTGGAAGCAGGTTTTAAGTGCTCTGGAGTCATTTCGTTGAAGCGGTTTTTATATTCTTCTCAGACATTTCATTGGAAGCGGGTTTTTAAGTGCTCTGGAGTCATTGTGTTGCAAGAGGGTTTTTAAGTGCTCTGGAGTCATTTCATTGGAAGCGGGTTATTAAGTGAACTGGAGCCATTTCTTTGGAAGCGGGTTTTAAGTGCTCTGGAGTTATTTCATTGGAAGGAATTTTGGTGTGCTCGAGGTCATTTCATTTAAACCGAGTTATTATATACTGTGTAGACATTTCGTTGGAAGCAGGTTTTTTAAGTGCTCTGGAGTCATTTCCTTGGAAGCTGGTTTTTAAGTGCTTTGGCGTCATTTTGTTGCAAGCGGCTTTTTAAGTGCTCTGCAGATTTTCTTTGTAATCGGGTTATTAAGTGAACTGGAGTCTTTTCTTTGTAATCGGGTTATTAAGTGCTCTGGAGTCATTTCGTTCCAAGCGGTTTTTACATACAGCTCAGAATTTCACTGGAAGCAGGTTTTAAGTTCCTGCAGTCATTTCATTTGAAGCGGGTTATAAAGTTAATTGAGTCATTTCTTTGGAAGTGGGTTTTAAGTGCTCTGGAGTCATTTCAATGAAAGCAGATTTTTGTGTGCTCTGAGGTCATTACGTTTAAAGCGAGTTATTATATTGTATAGATATTTCATTGGATGCAGGTTTTAAGTGCTCTGAAGTCATTTCCTTGGAAGTTGGTTTTTAATTTCTCTGGAGTCATTTATTTGGAATCGGGTTTTTAAGTGCTCTGGAGTCATTTTGTTGCAAGCAGGTATTTACATACTTCTCAGACATTTCACTGGAAGCAGGTTTTTAAGTGCTCTGCAATCATTTCGTTAAGCGGGTTATAAAGTGAACTGAGTCATTTCTTTGGAAGCGGGTTTTTAAGTGCTCTGGAGTAATTTCAATGGAAGTGGATATTTCTGTGCTCTGAGGTCATTTCCTTTAAAGCAAGTTACTATATACTGTATAGATATTTCATTGGATGCGGGTTTTAAGTGCTCTGAGTCATTTCGTTCCAAGCGGTTTTTACATACTTCTCAGAATTTCACTGGAAGCGTGTTTTTAAGTGCTCTGCAAACATTTCGTTGGAAGCGGGTTATAAAGTGAACTGAGTCATTTCGTTGGAAGCTGGTTTTTAAGTTCTCTGGAGTCATGATGTTTGAAGCGGGTTTTAAATACTCTGGAGTCATTTCGTTGGAAGCATGTCCTAAGTGTTCTGAAGTTGCTTGTTGCAAGTGGGTTTTAAGTGCTCTGGAGTCAATTCCTTGGAAGTGGGTTTTTAAGTGCTCTGGAGTCATTTCCTTGGAAGCAGGTTTTAATTGCTCTGGAGTCATTTCCTTGCAAGCGGGTTTTGAAGTGCTCTGGAGTCATTTCCTTGCAAGTGCGGGTTTTGAAATGCTCTGGTGTCATTTTGTTGCAAGCAGGTTTTTACATACTTCTCAGACATTTCACTGGAAGCAGGTTTTTAAGTGCTCTGAGTCATTTCTTTGGAAGCAGGTTTTTAAGTGCTCTGGAATCATTTCCTTGGAAGGGGTTTTTAGTTGCTGTGGAGTCATTTATTCTGAAGCGGGTTTTAAGTGCTCTGAGTCATTTTGTTGCAGCGGGTTTTTAAGTGCTCTGTAGTCATTTCTTTGGAAGCAGGTTTTAAGTGTCTGAGTCATTTCGTTTGCAAGCGGGGTTTTACATACTTTTCAGACATTTCACTGGAAGTGGGTTTTTAAGTGCTCTGGAGTCATTTTTGTTGCAAGCTTGTTTTTAAGTGCTCTGGGAGTCTTTTCGTTAAGGCGGGTCATAAGTGTTCTGGAGTTGCTTCTTCAAGTGGGTTTTTAATTGCTCTGGGAGTCATTTTCTTGCAATCGGGTTTTGAAGTGCTCTGGAGTCATTTCCTTGCAAGCGGGTTTTGAAATGCTCTGGTGTCATTCTGTTGCAAGCAGGTTTTTACATACTTCTCAGACATTTCACTGGAAGCAGGTTTTTAAGTGCTCTGAGTCATTTCTTTGGAAGCAGGTTTTAAGTGCTCTGGAATCATTTCCTTGGAAGGGGTTTTTAGTTGCTCTGGAGTCATTTATTCTGAAGTGGGTTTTTAAGTGCTCTGGAGTCATTTCTTTGAAGCAGGTTTTTAAGTGTCTGGAGTCATTACCGTTTGCAAAGCGGGTTTTACATACTTTTCAGACATTTCACTGGAAGTGGGTTTTTTAAGTGCTCTGGAGTCATTTTGTTGCAAGCGGGTTTTTAAGTGCTCTGGAGTCATTTCTTTGGAAGCAGGTTTTTAAGTGTCTGGAGTCATTTCGTTGCAAGCAGGGTTTTACATACTTTTCAGACATTTCACTGGAAGTGGGTTTTTTAAGTGCTCTGGAGTCATTTTGTTGCAAGCTTGTTTTTAAGTACTCTGGAGTCTTTTCGTTGGAAGCGGGTCATAAGTGTTCTGGAGTTGCTTCTTCAAGTGGGTTTTTAATTGCTCTGGAGTCATTTTCTTGCAATCGGGTTTTGAAGTGCTCTGGAGTCATTTCCTTGGAACCGGGTTTTTTAGTGCTCTGGAGTCATTTCGTTGGAAGTGGGTTTTTAAGTGCTCTGGAGTCATTTCATTGCCAGGGCATTTTTAAGTGCTCTGGAGTCTTTTCGTTGGAAGCAGGTTATTAAGTGAACTGGAGTCATTTCGTCGAAGCAGGTTTTTAATTGCTCTGGAGTCATTTCTTTAGAAGCTGGTTTTCAAGTGCTCTGGAGTCATTTTGTTGCAAATGGTTTTTATGTGCTCTGCTGTCATTTTGTTGGAAGCAGATCATAAGTGTTCTGGAGTTGTTCGTTGGAATCGGGTTTTTAAGTGCTCTGGACTCATTTCGTTGCAAGTGGGTTTCTAAATACTTCTCAGACATTTCACTGGCAGCGGGTTTTTAAGTGCTCTGGAGTCATTTCTTTGGAAGCAGGTTTTTAAGTGCTCTGGAGTCATTTCGTTGGAAGCGGGTTTTTATATTCTTCTCAGACATTTCATTGGAAGCGGGTTTTTAAGTGCTCTGGAGTCATTGTGTTGCAAGAGGGTTTTTAAGTGCTCTGGAGTCATTTCATTGGAAGCGGGTTATTAAGTGAACTGGAGCCATTTCTTTGGAAGCGGGTTTTAAGTGCTCTGGAGTTATTTCATTGGAAGGGAATTTTGGTGTGCTCCGAGGTCATTTCATTTAAACCGAGTTATTATATACTGTGTAGACATTTCGTTGGAAGCAGGTTTTTAAGTGCTCTGGAGTCATTTCCTTGGAAGCTGGTTTTTAAGTGCTTTGGCGTCATTTTGTTGCAAGCGGCTTTTTAAGTGCTCTGCAGATTTTCTTTGGAATCGGGTTATTAAGTGAACTGGAGTCTTTTCTTTGTAATCGGGTTATTAAGTGCTCTGGAGTCATTTCGTTCCAAGCGGTTTTTACATACAGCTCAGAATTTCACTGGAAGCAGGTTTTAAGTTCCCTGCAGTCATTTCATTGGAAGCGGGTTATAAAGTTAATTGGAGTCATTTCTTTGGAAGTGGGTTTTAAGTGCTCTGAGTCATTTCAATGAAAGCAGATTTTTGTGTGCTCTGAGGTCATTACGTTTAAAGCGAGTTATTATATTGTATAGATATTTCATTGGATGCAGGTTTTAAAGTCATTTCCTTGGAAGTTGGTTTTTAATTTCTCTGGAGTCATTTATTTGGAATCGGGTTTTTAAGTGCTCTGGAGTCATTTTGTTGCAAGCAGGTATTTACATACTTCTCAGACATTTCACTGGAAGCAGGTTTTTAAGTGCTCTGCAATCATTTCGTTAAGCGGGTTATAAAGTGAACTGGAGTCATTTCTTTGGAAGCGGGTTTTTAAGTGCTCTGGAGTAATTTCAATGGAAGTGGATATTTCTGTGCTCTGAGGTCATTTCCTTTAAAGCAAGTTACTATATACTGTATAGATATTTCATTGGATGCGGGTTTTTAAGTGCTCTGAGTCATTTCTTCCAAGCGGTTTTTTATACTTCTCAGAATTTCACTGGAGCGTGTTTTTAAGTGCTCTGCAAACATTTTCGTTTCAAGCGGGTTATAAAGTGAACTGGAGTCATTTCGTTGGAAGCTGGTTTTAAGTTCTCTGGAGTCATGATGTTTGAAGCGGGTTTTTAAATACTCTGGAGTCATTTCGTTGGAAGCATGTCCTAAGTGTTCTGAAGTTGCTTGTTTGCAAGTGGGTTTTTAAGTGCTCTGGAGTCAATTCCTTGGAAGTGGGTTTTTAAGTGCTCTGGAGTCATTTCCTTGAAGCAGGTTTTTAATTGCTCTGAGTCATTTCCTTGCAAGCTGGGTTTTGAAGTGCTCTGAGTCATTTTCCTTTGCAAGCGGTTTTTGAAATGCTCTGGTGTCATTTGTTGCAAGCAGGTTTTTTACATACTTCTCAGACATTTCACTGGAAGCAGGTTTTTTTTTAAGTGCTCTGGAGTCATTTCTTTGGAAGCAGGTTTTTAAGTGCTCTGGAATCATTTCCTTGAAGGGGTTTTAGTTGCTGTGGAGTCATTTATTCTGAAGCGGGTTTTTAAGTGCTCTGGAGTCATTTTATTTGCAAGCGGGTTTTTAAGTGCTCTGTAGTCATTTCTTTGGAAGCAGGTTTTTAAGTGTCTGAGTCATTTAGATTTGCAAGCGGGGTTTTACATACTTTTCAGACATTTCACTGGAAGTGGTTTTTAAGTGCTCTGGAGTCATTTTGTTGCAAGCTTGTTTTAAGTGCTCTGAGTCTTTTTCGTTGGAGCGGGTCATAAGTGTTCTGGAGTTGCTTCTTCAAGTGGGTTTTAATTGCTCTGGAGTCATTTTTCTTGCAATCGGGTTTTGAAGTGCTCTGGAGTCATTTCCTTGCAAGCGGTTTTGAAATGCTCTGGTGTCATTCTGTTGCAAGCAGGTTTTTACATACTTCTCAGACATTTCACTGGAAGCAGGTTTTTTAAGTGCTCTGGAGTCATTTCTTTGGAAGCAGGTTTTAAGTGCTCTGGAATCATTTCCTTGGAAGCACATTTTTTAGTTGCTCTGGAGTCATTTATTCTGAAGTGGGTTTTAAGTGCTCTGGAGTCATTTCTTTGGAAGCAGGTTTTTAAGTGTCTGGAGTCATTTCTTTTATAAGCGGGGTTTTACATACTTTTCAGACATTTCACTGGAAGTGGGTTTTTTAAGTGCTCTGGAGTCATTTTGTTGCAAGCGGGTTTTTAAGTGCTCTGGAGTCATTTCTTTGGAAGCAGGTTTTTAAGTGTCTGGAGTCATTTCGTTGCAAGCAGGGTTTTATATACTTTTCAGACATTTCACTGGAAGTGGGTTTTTAAGTGCTCTGAGTCATTTTTTTGCAAGTTTGTTTTTAAGTACTCTGGAGTCTTTTCGTTAGGCGGGTCATAAGTGTTCTGAGTCATTTTCTTCAAGTGGGTTTTTAATTGCTCTGGAGTCATTTTCTTGCAATCGGGTTTTGAAGTGCTCTGGAGTCATTTCCTTGGAACCGGGTTTTTAGTGCTCTGAGTCATTCATTTTGGAAGTGGGTTTTTAAGTGCTCTGGAGTCATTTCATTGCCAGGGCATTTTTAAGTGCTCTGGAGTCTTTTCGTTGGAAGCAGGTTATTAAGTGAACTGGAGTCATTTCGTCGAAGCAGGTTTTTAATTGCTCTGGAGTCATTTCTTTAGAAGCTGGTTTTCAAGTGCTCTGGAGTCATTTTGTTGCAAATGGTTTTTATGTGCTCTGCTGTCATTTTGTTGAAGCAGATCATAAGTGTTCTGGAGTTGTTTGTTGGAATCGGGTTTTTAAGTGCTCTGGACTCATTTAGATTTGCAAGTGGGTTTCTAAATACTTCTCAGACATTTCACTGGCAGTGGGTTTTTAAGTGCTCTGGAGTCATTTCTTTGGAAGCAGGTTTTTAAGTGCTCTGGAGTCATTTCGTTGGAAGCGGGTTTTATATTCTTCTCAGACATTTCATTGAAGCGGGTTTTTAAGTGCTCTGGAGTCATTGTGTTGCAAGAGGGTTTTAAGTGCTCTGGAGTCATTTCATTGGAGGCGGGTTATTAAGTGAACTGGAGCCATTTCTTTGAAGCGGGTTTTAAGTGCTCTGGAGTTAT
>JAEOAE010001762.1:0-27135 GCA_036365155.1 Meriones psammophilus
AGTTACGTATTGCTGAAACAAGCAACTGCTACTGCACAATTTCTCGCAAAAAGGGATTTGCTACATCTTCTTTATGTCCATGTCCAGCATAACCGTGGACGAACTGGAAACCCCATGTCGATCGCCACTGTGGGGCAAGGAATGAAAAGAGCAACAGCAGAGAGCTACATAATGCAAACAACAAGAAAGCATGAACAAGAGTAGCAATGACAAGCGAAAGACCAACAGACAAAAGCATTACATCACGAAGCGAGACACCAGCAAAAACAAACCGGAAGTGGGCGTGAAGTCTTTATATCCTGCATAGAGAAAAGCGTCCTTACACATGTTTGAACAAGTGACCTCAGTGGGGTTGTCGACGAAGGTGTTGTTCTGACTAGTATTCGCTGATAAGACTTCCCTTGTCTGTGCAGATATTATATTCAACTCTCACCTACTTTATAAATTAATATATTATCATTGAGACATTGTGCAAGTCTGCCATGGCAGTTACATATAATATGCTCACGCATCCCGTGGGCGTGCCCTGGATGCGCCACTGAGTTGGAAGAGTTGTTATCTTGCATGTAGCCAAAGGCGAAGACTTCAAAGATTAAAAGGAGGATATAGATTCGTAGGTATTCGCTTCAGACTAATTATTCACTCCATCACTGGGGTCACCAAATATGAGAAAGTAGACACAAAAGGATAGTGACAAAAGGGGCATCCGAAAACTAAGGGATTATATTGTTGATACGTGCACATTATATAAAGCCGCCACCACTTCATGAAAGATATGCGTACTCCTTCGTGATAAAGTCGAGGTAGTGCTCAGCTGGGACGGCAAGGCACCAACCAATTAGAGACGTCAGGATATGTTTATTCTTTAAGCTGAAGTAGATTTGTACACACTGTTCATTTTTTCCAACGTTATACCTTACGTTGCTAAATTGACAACTGTCGCCGTATTCAAAGGAGTTAGAAACGGAACCCACGCATACAAACACATACCACATTCGTTCTCGAACAGATGAAAACTCCACTTACACTTACGGATAATCAAATGTGAACTTCTCTGGAGGTTAGTGAGACAACAAAACTGCTTACGTATGTATACTTTGAGTGGATAGCTATGTCAAGGCTATAAAAATGACTTTTTCTTGGTCTCAGGCTGGTCTGTGCGTGTGCGTCTCTGGGTGTGACAACGGTAGTGTTTGGAGAAAAAAATATGGTAGTGCGCCTGCGTACCTCAATCAGGACAGCAAAGCCTGAGGATGTCTTTGTATTGTGACTGGACGAAGAACCTGTGTATTGTGACGAGTGTGTGCTAGCGACTGTAGAGAGAAATTTTACCTGCTATCACCCAGCAGAAGAAGCTCTTTGTCTAATACGTGTGTTCCATCGAGTGTCATCCCACTTCACCGACTAAATAAGTAATTTTCAGAGATTGTTCATCTCGTAATGCAAAAAGTGAAGACGGCACGAGAGGGCCTTGAAAACACAGAGAAAGGATATTTGCCGGGTTCACACGCGGTGGTATCTCTCGGATTGGAAAGGCAGTCCGGAAGAAACAGCATGTAAAACGAAAACAGGAGGGAGGGCCTGTGGGACGGAAGACTACACGACGTACTTCAGTCCCGCAATTCTATGTTTGAACATTGATTCGAGCAGGCGGAAGCTAGAGTCTGCTGTGTACTTCTCATTGCCACAAATATACGTATACATACATATATCAAAATATACTAGCGCACATGAGCTATAACTGGGACTCTCATGAAGATGTGCGGAGGTCCTCGACGACACCGCTAAACGTGCACCAGCGTACACATTTATATCTAATAACCGATATATATCGATAGGTAGAGGTTCAAAGCCACTATAAGAATAAAGCACTTCCTGAATACTCCCGGAGATCAATTCTGTAAATAAAGCAGGCGAGCAAGAGAAGGCCAAATGTTCTGCAGCAGCTGGGCTGCACCCATTGGGAATTGCGAGCTGCTTTTTTGTTTGACACGCCGATTTCTCTTCCTTACTTCAACTTTGGGATACAGGGATTTCCACTTGCACTTCGTTACGTCTCCTACCATACAACACCTTCTATTAAAAGTTGAAAATAGCATACTGATGTGTGCCTAGAGAGATAGTAGTCTTTCGTATATGCACTTGTGATCTGCCAAAGAATGCAAGTGTGAATTGGCTGACGCAGCCGCTGCCAAACAAAGGAGCATACTCTCTTTCAAAGTAGTATCTGCTGTCAACAACTTCTATATTCTCTGCATGCGTCTGCAAGCGCGTGAACACATGGATATTAAATTATGCGACTGTCACATACAAGAGGTTGAATTAGATGAGTCGCACTGCATTTAGCACTTACGTTGCTATGACGTAAAGCCGGAACAAGGGTCGACACCACACTTTTCCTGTTCAATTGCAGGTCTGTGAATGTCATTTGAAAAATCCGATGTTCTTCTGTCACCAGAGTAGAATAATCTTCTAGGCTGATAATTGAAACAACACCACCGCCAAGCAGAATGGACAAAGACAGCGATTACCTGTATCGAGACTATGTAATTCATATATATATATCTTCATATGAATTATATGTATAGACTTATAAACAAGGCGGAATTGTCAAGAATATGCCTCTCAACGTGGAGACGTTAGAGGGGCAAGATTGAACAGAGAAAGTGTAGAGGCGCGTTTACTCCCTGCGCTGGGCTAAGCACTCCATCTCTACAGAGGTATTTGTTGCTACTAGTTTTTTCAAAGGACAGCAGTCATGCATATCTACACAGCATCTTATGGTATGATCTCATTGGTGTACCCCAAACCCCAGTCTTCTGTCATATATATATATATATACATGTAAATAGTTATTAATGCGTGTAGGATATCACGGATAGACCACCACGTAACATGTACACGTAAGGCCAGACAGGTACGCCTTCATGTACAGTTATACATGTGAGAATATGCTTTCGAATCTAGAATACACATTCACATATGTATGTATACGCTTTTGAGGGGAAGGCTGCCGATCCAGACACGTGCATGCATAATTGCCTGGCACAAGTCTTCGCGAAGGCCGGATTCATAAAACAGACTCTTCTTCTACACGTGTTTGGTCCCACATTCAAATTTAAACTCTAAAGACAAGAGCATTCCTGACATCTCGAGCGCCCAGGTGATAGTCTTCATGCAAATATTCTGCGTATGCATACACTGCATAGACCCAGTCACGTGAGAGTACTCACAGTAGACGCCACACGCACAGATCTACACATTCAGGTGCAACAGTTGCTTCCTCACATCCGTCTATCCACCAAACCCACAGACCTGCTTTATACATACTTATTAAAGAAACATCAACATACTCACATATGTGTCTATCTATCCTATCTACTTATATCTCTCTCTATATGCATGTAGATATATATATATATATATATATATATATATATATATATAAGGTAGTCATTGAATATGTAGAGCTCAAGTGGTGCAGCGTAGAGGGCTGTTATTTCTTTTCACAGTAGGCATCAGCTGATTATGTCGTGACAAATAAATATTGCCATGTGCATCCGGCCTCGTGGGGATAAATCAGTGTTTACATTACGTGTATACGGAGGAGCGCAGATGGTCGCTAGGTACAAACTGTTCCACACACACAAAAGGATTCCCTTTTCCATACACATGTATATAGACCACAGAAGAAGTAGTTCCTCTGTAGACCATTAAAGCCTCTAAATATTTCTTTGTCGCAGCATGTACAGCATCTTGCAAAATCATCTCCTTCCTCTTTTAACGTGACGGGGCTGTCACGGTTCTTCAAAGATGAGCAGCAGCTTATGCAGTATCTGGGTGTTCTTCCACGCAGAGGATGGTGGTTCCGCTTTCTCTCTGCTATTCGATGCTTTAGCATCCACATTGTACACCTAAAAAATCAAAGCTGTCTACGTATTTTCTTCGCAGATATATTCATCTAATCACCACGCATCTAAAACCGGAACAAACTCTTCTTCCACTTGGATTTCTGTGTCTCTTCTTCACATGTGGGCACACCTCCTCTATACATGTGTCCCTGCGCGTAGATATGGCAGGATGTATACGTGTAGGTATGCCCATGTATTTTGCTTATGAAACCCTGTAGCCGTTGTATAAAGAAGAACAAGCATTTACGTGAAGATATGCTCTCATCAATGCATAGTGACTTCTAGCATTTAAATATGCGCAGAACCTTTAAAAAGCGGGATCTAGGCAACACACGAACTCCTATGTTCTTTTCCTTGCACTCCTATCAGCTCAGCATGTTCAAACGTGTACTCTTTTGCGTATTTTTATATTTTCCTCTAGATCGCGTATCAATTCTTCCGGCCTTTCGCTGTTCTTAGCATTAGTGGTCATCACAGCAGGAAAACCAGCACGTTATGCAGGTGTAGCCTACGTGTCCGGACGTAAGCGAAGAATACATCTACATACAGGTATCTATCGAATGGGTCAATCTATAGCAACTTTTACAACATGTATGTGAACTAGACCTACTTTCTCATAAATCGCTTCTTTTGGTATGCGGAGATCTTTTGTTCATATATTGGTGCTGCATGTACACATGTGACCTCCCCTACTAGCAATGCCCAGCAACACAAAGATGGTTTTTCACGATGAGGGCGTACATGTAAAGTTGTATACACTGGTGATACATGAGTATGCAGTACGTTGCCTTTGCTTTGTGTTCACTGCCTGATATTTTTCCTCAGTCGCATTGAGGTATCCTCCTTCCATGCAGAAAGAAGCGGCTAAGAGAACTCCCACTTCCTCACATATGATAGAATCTTCCTCTTCCCGCAGACATTATATCAATGCAGATAAAGGCATGCTGAGTATCCCTATGCGGATATTATATAGATATACTGGAAATAAGTGTACTCCTGTGTGACTGCTGGAACACATGCGGGTCTTCGAACCTTAACTCGACGCGCTGTTTGTGGAGAGAGGAGTTTAATTGAAGAGGAGTTCATCATATGCCGATTCTTGTCCATATGGAAGTGTAGATAGACGTAGAGATGAAGAGTGACTTCTAAACCTCTTCAAACGAGTGTTCACTTCCGTTGTAAAATGCATGCGCAAAGCCTTATACGGAAACCTCCATACATAATATATAAAAAGTCTGCGATTTGTATATGTAACTATGTGCACCGACATTTATACATACTCCATACCCCCAAACGCTCTCTACCTCTACGATTATGGCGGTGTGACTACCTGATACTTCAGATTATGTGCGATGGAGCAAGAAGAAAAAGGCGCTTTAGAGGCTCACAGATGCTGGACGCCTGTTGCATCATTCGCTCTTTTGTTTACGCATGTAAAACATGGACTCTCATCCAAATGCATCAATGTACGCATGTACAGAGGCTAGCCTCCCGTACATATACTGCTATTATATCTATACTTACTTTGACCGGAGGTTTTAGCGTGAGTGTTGGTCGGCCCTTCATGTCGTATGAAGAATTCTGGTTTCGCTGTATATCTATTTCAATGTCAGGTGAGTGAATAGAGAATAAAAGAAAAGAACCACAATAAGTGCTGGTATAATATACTATCTCCTGAATACATAGAATCACAGAATACCTACAGATCGCCAGGAGACGCATGCATTTCGGACAACAGAAGATCGCTCTACGTAGATGAAAGGATATACAGTAGCGTGGTACCAAACGATGAGATTTCCCTCTGTTTATCTCCTGTTGAGGCTGTGGGTATGTATGCACGTTCAAAAGAAGTGTGTACGTAGACTTGGCACTGTGTAGAACAATGTAAACAAAGAACTATTTAGAAGTATACAGATATACGTGAACGTATAGAAAATGTCCATTCGAAGAGAAACGCAAGGATGTTTGCACTCCATGCAGCATGCGTACCCTACACCATCATATAGAAAAGCTCTTCATCTCCGTGCACTCATAAAATTATATCAAGAACTGTTCATATCAGCGGCACCACTGTTATACTTCCCGATGTATATGTATATTATATATATATATATATATTTCTCTCCAATCTCTCTCTCTCTCTCCCTCTCCCTCTATATATATATATATATATATATACAGAGACGCGTGACTATACACCCGTGAGAAGTACCATGCCGTGTCCACTCACGTGCACATGTAAAATACATATAGGGTGTTTCTCTGCAGAACATGCGGTCGCCACAGATCTGTTGCTTCGGATACTCGTCACTTTCTAATGATTCTACTTCCAATTCATAGTAAAGACTGGAGAATATTTGCAATTCTGTGTCCTCAAAGTCCACATCCGATTCATATACGTATATATATATATATATATAGATTTTTATATGTATATGTATATATAGCTGCAGAGTGTGCGGTGATGCCACACCTTTCACGAAGAAGAGTTTGTCACAGGAGTTGTTGAGGCAACAATATAAACTCCAGATACTCTCAACCGTAACATACATACGGTCGTTGACAGATGTTTTTTCAGCTACATCCGGCACACGACATGCACACACGCAGAGATGTCCCACGTCAACCGTAACATACATACGGTCATTGACAGATCTTCTTTCAGCTACAGCCGGCACACGAAGACATTCACACACGCAGAGGTGTCCACTAGACACATATATAAATAATTATATATAGATATATATATATAGGTATATGCACGTGTGGTGTGCATGTGGAGACATATAAGGCACTATATATATGTGTTTCTTTCCTCGACGTTGTATGTGTGTAGCAGCCACTTATGTCTGAAGGGAACATCCCCTCCTATCTGGGGATGTTCCCAAAGATCTACATGTTAGCGCTGTTTTCATATTGGGCGTTGTGCATACATACAAATCAACATATAGCAGAGATGTCGTATTAGTAGCAGTAGTATAGTAGTAGTGTAGCAGTAGTAGCAGCATGTAAGTAGTAGTAATAGCAGTAGGAGTGATAGTACTAGTACTACTAGTAGTCCTAGTCCTAGTACTCGCATTGTCACTCTGCATAGCAGTAGTTGTAGTAGTACTGGTATTGTAGTTACAGTAGTAGTAGTATTGTAGTAGTAGTAGTAGTAATAGTAGCAATTAGTAATTGTAGTAGTAGTAGAAGTTTAATCGCAGCAGTAGTCGTCTGTAGTAGTAGTAGTAGTAGGACTGTAGTACGGCAGTGGCAGTATTGTAGTAATAGTGGTAGTGTAGTGCAGGAGGAAATTAGCATTTGTCCGACTACAGCAGCAGTGGTGGTGGTCTACTGGATAGCAGTGGTAGTAGTAGTGGTGTAGTAGTAGTAGTACTAGTTCAGTGCTTTACGAAGAGTAGTTGCATCTGGCGTAAGGAGAAGTCGTAGCAGCAGTAGTTGTCGTCGGAGTACCAAAGTAGGAGTAGTAGTCGTCCTCATACAGTAATAGTAGTACCAAAGCATATTAGTATACGGCCACGAGTAATAGTAGTAGCCACATAGTAGGAGGAGTACTGGTTTCAATAATAGTAGTGGAGTCGTACAAAGAGAATAGCAGTTGCCTTCCATAGTAGTTGTAGTAGCCCGCAGTAGTAGTAGTAGTAATAGTAGCACTACACCAGCAGGAGTCCCAGTACTCGTGATCCTACTCCAGTAGTAGTAACAGTGATTGTAGCGAGCAGTGATAGCACAGCAGTGTAGGGGCACTAATAATAGCAGTAGAATGCAGTCTGGAGCAGGAGTAGTAGTAGCCGTAGTAGTATACAGCAGCGATAGGGAATAACACTAGTAAGAGTAGTCGTATAGTAGTAGTTTAGTAGTAGGGGTAGTAATGTGGGGTGTACAGATAGTGATAGTAGTAGTAGTAGTAGCTGTCGTCACAGAGGTAGTAGTAGCCATAGTGATGGTAGTCGTAGTAGTCGTGGCAGGAGCTATAGTAGAGACAGAGTGGCAGCAGCCATAAACAGGCAGTAGTCCTAGTAGGAGTAGCTATAGTAGTAGTGCAGTGATAAAACCTTCGTATGAATAGTGACGGTGTGGATTTGCGGAGGTTTTTGACCGCAGGGATGCCTCAAGAAGAGTCGTTCTCTGGTGTGTTTCTCTGGATATTGGATTGGACGGTTAAACGATCGTTATGTACACCTTTGAAGCCGTTTGTATGCCTCAAAGCGTGTGTTCTTGTCTGTAAATTGCATTGGCACATTCATTCGTCTTCTGTTAGAGCTACCACTTGCACGAGTGTGTCTTTTCTGGGTGCGCAACAGTGGATTGGAGAGCATGCGCGTCACGTGCTGCTTCCTCTGGAGGAGGGCATGGAGATGTCTTTTCCTCTGTTGTGTGATATGGAAGGTGTCTCTGCATCTATTCGTCGCAGTGCTTCAATGATGCCTTTTATGTACAGAGGCCCTGGCATCTGGCATTGTTATATGTGACTTTGGAGCTGCGCGCGTCGTTGTCGCTTTCAACGGCAGTGAAGACGACCTAGGACGTACATTCGCTTTTGGAATTTCTGTGCTTCCAGACGAGGCACTGCTGCCCTTGCTGCTGCTGCTGCTGTGGATGTCACTGCTGCTGAAGGTATCAGTTTGTCATGTGCTGCTGCTGCTGCTTCTCCTCTGGCCTCTGTGGCAGCAGCAGCAGCAGACCTGTTTCTGCTGCTGACGTTCTCTGCTTTTGAAACTGCTCCGTCAACGCTTTCTTCTCTGCAGTGCTGCTACTGCTGCTCCTGGCAACAAAAAAACCATGCACTGCTGCTTCCTCTTCAAACGTTACACAACGCAACTGCTGCTTCGCGTGTATTGGTGTTGCTTCTTCGCGTCGTGCTGCCCCGTGCGAATGTGCTGCCTGGCAGCAGCAGTCGCAGAGAACCTCCGTTTCTGGGAATGCTGTCTCTACTTGCTGCACCAGCACCTTTTTGCTGTTCTGCGAAAACCAGTGGTGTGACTGCCTCATGCGAGCCCCCACAGGGAAGCTCTGACGCTTCAGCAGAAGGAAGATGAAAAAAAAGTATTACTGTACCATGGCTGTACAACTGCCGAGTGCCGCTGCTCTATTGCCGCTGCCTGACATGTTTCTCGAGCTGATCCACGCAGAGGTCACCGGTACTGCACATCCACCTGCCTGTGTCGTGACCCCTTCCTTTTCCTGCTTCTCTAGGTCAACTTTTTGTCGCTGCTGCTGCTTGTGTGCTGCTTCTCTCTTTTCTCTTTCGTTCACCCCACATACGTGTCTCTCTCTCTCTCTCTATATCTGTGTGTATATGTATATATCTGTTTGTATTTATGCATAGGTATGTACTTGTGTATGCTGCTGGTGCTCGTGCTGCTGTTGGTGCTCAATGCTGCTGCTGGTGCTCGTGCTGCTGCTGGAACTCGCTGTTGCTGCTGGAACTCGTGCTGCTGCTGCTTGTGCTGCTGCTGCTGCTGTTGTGGTGCTGCTGGTGCTCTGTCGTGCTGCTGGTGCTCGTGCTGGTGGTGGTGGTCGTGCTGTTGCTACTGCTCGTGCTGCTGCTGCTGTTGGTGCTAGTGCTGCTGTTGGTGCTAAACTGCGTTTTTGCTGCTGCTGCTGCTGCCCTCACGACTGCTCTCACCGGCACAGGCACTCGGTGCTGCTGCATTTTCGAATAATGTGGAGCAGCAACTGTGGCAGCAGCATAAGGGATGCAGGAAGCAGCAGCAACAGGAGTACCTGTAGCAGCAAGAGCACAGCTGGAATGCAGCTTCCGCTCCCCCTTCCCCTCTTTCTGCTTTATCCTGTCTCCTCTAACGCAGTAGAGGTGGCAGCAGGAGGACAAATAGAACGCCTGCTCGCGGCAGAGGAAGCAGCAGCAGCCACGTCTGAAGAAGCGCCGTCAGTGTATGCAGCAGCACTCACTCCTCGAGACAGCAGCAGCAAGCCTCCAGGCAGCAGCAGCGGCAGCAGCACTCCGAAACAGCAGCACTGGGTGGTGGACGCGGCAGCAGGAGACAAGAGCAGACGCTCTGCTGAGCAGCAAACGTCCTGCTGTCATGAGGGCGGTGACGCAACAGCACTTGCTGGGATTTTTGATGCAGAAGCGGCAGGAGCAGCCGAACGAGAGTGAAGAGACACAGCAGCAGCACGAAGTGATGAAGAACTGTTTGGTGCTGCTGCTGCAGGCAGCAGAGCAGAGGAGACCGAGGAGAGAAGACAAGAAGAAGAAGAAGAAGCCACTGCGCGTCGAGAGCGCCGAGAGAACAGCAGCAGCAGCAGCAAAAGCAGCAGGAAAAGCAGCAGCAGGAAAAGCAGGCAGAAGCAGCACGAGACGCAGCAGAAGCAGCATGTCAGAAGCAGGAGCAGCAGGAGGAAAAGACGCGCCTGGTGCTGTGGAGGGACAGTAGGGGCGGGCCTCATTGCCGTTGCTGAAGGTGTGCTGCGTATGTTGCAGAGAAAATGTGCTGCTGCTGCAGCTCTTCGATGAAACTCTTCTACTTGTCGTTGCCGCAGCTGCTGCTGCATGTGTTGCTGCAGTTGCGGGTAAGGGGCTTCGACTGCTCTCTGCTGCCCAGCCTCCAGCCATGCTGCAGCAGCAGTGCTGGTAGTGCGGCTCTCCAGACAGCAGAAGAAGAATCTCCTGTTGCGCTGCTGGAGTTGCACTGGCGTGTCAGAGAGATGCCGTTTCTGCTGTGTCGTTTTGCCCCTCTTCACCCTTCATCTCCCTTCCTCTTTTACCACCAGCAGGAACTATTTCTGAAGCGTCGTTCTTGGCTGACTGCTGCTGCTGCTGTTCCGCCTTCCCAGCTGCCATGCTGCTGGTTTCTTCAGTAACGCAATGTTTGCAGCCTTCATCAGCTGCGGTTCACAAATATCTCCCGCTTGCCCTGCTGTTGCTGCTGCTGTTGCTGCTGCTGTTGCTGTTGCTGTTGCTGCTGCTGTTGCTGGCTGCTGTTGCTGCTGCTGTTCCTGTTTGCTGCTGCTGTTGCTGCTGTTGCTGTCTGCGTGAATGAATGAGGCTCCACTGCTGGTCTGTTGCTGCAGCTGTTGCGGTTTTGTTTAAAATCAGTGGGCATGCAAGGTGCTTTGAGCTGTTGGCAACAGAGGCAGCTGGATATGTCTGCTGCTGGCTCACCGTTGCTGCATCGATGGTGTCTGCTGCATGCAGAAGAGAGTGAGGATGTCTGAGAAAATTATCTTTTGCTGTTGTATTGACACTGTTGCTGCGTTTCTCTTGTCTTTGCATTTTCTCTGCTGCTTCGAAATCTGCTGTGCGTCTGCGGCGTGTGCTCGCTGCCCTTCTTCATCTTCTGCTGCTGTTGCTGCTGCTGTTGCTGCTGCTGTTGCTTCTTGCTATTGCTGCTGTTGTTTCTGACAACCTCCTTGATGCAGCGGTGGGTGAGAAAGGATAGTAGAAGACCATGGTATTGAGATGCAGTTTTCAGCATCCGCACATGCCCTGTTGCTGCTATCTTCATATCATGCTGCTAGCAACAGGCCCTGAAGCGTGGCCTCGTGCAGGACATGCTCCTGCAGCAACATAACAGCAGCAACAGACCAGCAAGAGCGGCATGTGCAGCAGCAGCTTTGCAGCAGAGCAGCAGCAGCAAGAGCAGCAGCAGCAGCAACGGCTGCTCGCAGCAGGTCAGCTGCAGTGCAGCAGGAGGGAGGAGGCTGCAGGAAAAGAGATTGAAGCAGCAGGAACTACAGAAGCTGGGGCTGTTGCTGGCTTAGAAATAAAAAGCTGTTGGCGTGGTCAGGTGCTGCTGGGGATGTTGGAGATAGCGCACTGAACGAGAAGCTTCTGAGTACCTGCATTTCCCTTCTCTTTCAGCTTGACGCGGCAGCATTTGCGGAAGGTGCTGGGTGCATCGCGTCATTTCTTGCTGCTGCAGCTGTTTCTGCCGGCTGCTCTTGCTGAAACGGTTTGCCTTGGCAGTCTCGTTGCAAACGCTGCTGCAGCAGCTGCTGCTGATTTCAATGCAGCCCGTTCTTCTCCAGATAGACCTGAGATATGGCAGTACATCAGATCAGCAGCTTTCTTCTGCAGCCAATCTGAATGACAATCCCACGCACGTCTGTCACGATCTGCTCCGATAGACGCGAAAAGGATGCTCGTCCTTCTTGCTGCTTTTGCTTTCATATTGCTGCTGCTATTGTGGTGCTAATGCTGCCATCGCTGCTCGTCCTTCTGCTGCTGCAGCAGTTCTGCTGTTGCTGCTGTTGTTGCCGTGATCTGCCTGGTCTCCTGCTACTGTTGCTGCTCGTCCTGCTGCAGTTGGTGCTCGTCCTGTTGCTGCTCTGTGCTGCTGGTGGCGTTTGTATTGTGCAGGCGTTTCCTGCATGCATGCACTGCTATCACTGTGGCTTCTGCACACTCTCTGCTGCTGCTGCCATGCATCTTTGCATGCTCTGCGAAGAGCCTCCGTCTGCTGCGGCAGCTGCTGCAACAGCAATGGCCTGCCGGATCCGAAACAGCAGCAAACGCACAGGCTGCTGCTTTGCGCCTGTCGCTGCTGCTGTTTCTGCTGCAGCAATGCTGCTTGACTATGCTGGTGATGAACCTTTGCTGCCCACAGCAGCAGCAGCAGCAGCAGCAGCAAGCAGCACCAGCGGCAGAGAATCGCTCTGCCCACGCACCGCAGAGCGCGGTTGCAGAAGAGCGCGATCCCACAGCACCAGCAGATGATGATTCTCCGGACGCAGGTTGTGATACTGCTGCTGCTGTAAGTGCTGGTTTTTCCTGAGTCGCTGATGAGATGCAGGAGAAACTGCTTTCGTGCTCTTGGAAGCAGGTTCTAAGATCGTGCTGCGTTGCTCCTGCTGCAGCATCATCACGGAGCTGATTCGCTCCTGCAGCAGGGAGCCCCCGCCGCAGGCTGCTCGCAGCTGCTGCTCGGGAACTGCAATTCCACTTCACCTTCCTGTTCTTCTCATCTGTCATTTCCTGTTGCTGCGGATGCTGCAGCTGCTGTGCCTCCGACCCCACGCCGACTCTGCTGCTGCTGATCCTGCAGGCTGCTCTGTGTGAGTTTCCTAACGTTGCAGCGGCTGATGCTTCTGCTTCTATCTCCTCTTTTCTCCTCCTGCTGCTACTTCTTCACCAGCAGCTGCTGCACGAACAGCAGCAGCAGCACTAAAGTCGCTAGAGCTGCTGCTGTGCAGCTTCAGGAGGGTCCTGAATTGATGTGTTGCTGCTGTTTGCTTGAAAGCTCCTTGTATCGCCGTAGAAGGAGGAGGAGCACGAGCGGAGTCCAGCAGCAGTACCGTGACTAAAATAATACAAACGCAGATCCGCAACAGCATCCCACATCTGACTGTTCCTGCAGCAGCAGCAGCAGGCGGTGGTGGTGGATGCAGCACCAGGGCGAAGAAGTCTCCACGCTTGCTTCGACCTCAGCAGCTCCAGATACAGCAGCAGAAGAGTTCTTTCCATTTGCAGCAGTTGCTGTTGCTATTGAAACGCGCTTCCATTTCTGTTTTTGATATAGGAACTTCTGCTGCTGCACGGTCAGCTGATGCTCTTCCTCTGCTGCTGCTGCTGATGCCGACTTCTTTCTGCTTCCCCTGCTGCTGCCATCTTCTCCAAGAGCGTCCTGCCTGCCTCTTTCTGCTGCAGCAGAAACAACGCTGGTGAAGTGTTTAACACGCGTTGCTGCGGTGACATGGCTGCTGCTGCTGCTGCTGACCCTCTGAAAATCCTCCATATTCAAACGGCTTTTTTCAGCCGGCGGCGCAGCAGCAGCACCTAACAGCAGCACCAGCACCAAGGAACATTGCTGAGCAGCAGCAGCAGGAGCACTTGACAGCAGCAGTTGCGCTCTGACAGCAGCAGCTGTTTTGACAACACCAGCAGCAGCACTTTTGACTTTGTCAGCAGCAGGCACCTGTGACAGCAGCAGCAGGCGCACAAAAGGTGCTTCAGGATCCCGGCAAGAAGACGCCGGCGTGCCATGACGCCATTTCTTCTTCTTGGTAGCTTCTTCAGCAGCAGCAGCTGTGTCAACAGCAGTTGTTATTTTAGCGCAGCATCCACTTTCTCATCGCTATCTCTTGTGGTGGTACGACCTTCAATGGAGCAGCTCCAGCGAGTCCTGCTGATATTCGAGGGTGTAATTGCTGTGCGTTTTGACTGCGAGACAGGAGGATATTTCCCAGTGCTGCTGCTGTTCCTTCTGCTGCTGCTTCCTTCTTCTTGATGTTGCTCGTGTTGCACAAACTGCTGCTGCTGCGCCAGAGCCGGACTGCTGCTGTCGCCTGCTGCTGCTGCTGCTGCTGGTGCTTTCTTGCTGCTGCTGCCTCGTTCGTCGACGGCTTCTGCTGCTGCAGCGTCTCGCACTGAAGCCTCCTGCAGCTGTGCCGCTGCAGCAGCAGCAGCAGTTTTCAACTGGCGGCGATGCTGCTGCTGCTGTCTCCGTCTCAGAGACGTTTCTGCTCGCAGTCTTCATATGGTTAAGGAGCAGCACCTCCCCACACCGCAGCGCCATCAGCCTGCTAAAGCTTGCAGCTTGCACATGCTGTATGCCCCACAGGGCACAGACTTGTTCTTCTGCAGCGGCGTAGGAAGCGCTGTTGTCTCTCCTGCCGCTGCTGTTCCGCTCAGGCGCTGTCCTGCTGACTCGCCGCTGCCCTCTCCTGCAGCAGCAAAGTATCACATCCGTCTGTGGCTTTTCGTTTTCTGTTGTTGCTCAGACGAACAGCTGCCAGCACGTCTTCTCCTTCTTCTGCATCTGCTGCTCTGTGAAAAGTCGCTGATGCTTCGCTCTCTCGCGTTTACATGCTGCAGCTGCAGCAGCAATGCACTGTAGCAAACGAAACGGCTGTGCTGCTTGCGGGAAGACGCGCCCTCGCCTCTTGTCGCTGCTGACAACCGTATCGCTCCTGCTGTTGCTCTGTTCAGTGAAGCTTTTGCCTGTTCTCCTCCCTCTGCTGCTGAGACTGCACTGCTTCTGTGTGTGGCTGCTGCCTCTCGCAGCCGTGCACTGCGGGCAGCAGCAGCAACAGCGCAGCTGCAGCAGCAGGCAACACGCGGCAGTGCTGTAACTGGCATCCCGTGAGCAACGACGTTTCTTCCAGCCAGCAGCAGCAGAACCAGCAGCAGCAGCAGCGGCGTTATCGCCTCGAGTTGATGCTGTCGTGCGTTTTGTTGCTACCGCTGTTGCTGTTCCTCGCTGCTGCTGCTGCTGCTGCTGCGTCTGTACTGCTGCGTGCAGCAGCAGCAGTTGTTTCTGCCAGCAGCAGCGGCCCCAATCGCATCGAAAGACTGCATTCGGTTCTTTATATGCCTGTATCTTCTTCGCCTGCGGGTGCCTCAGCAGCAGCAGCAACTCGAAGAACGTGCTTCTGCTGTTGTTGCTGCTGCAGCTAAAGGACTTGCCGCCTTGCATTGGAGAACCTGCCGACTGTTTCGCTGCTGCTGCTGCAGCGACCTCTGCTGCAGCAGAAAGAGCCCATGTAGCTGCAAGTGAACAGCAGCTGCTTTGCGATGGTGCTGCTGGCACAGCAGCTGCTGCTGTTCATTCGAATTCTGCGACAATCACCTGCGGTCTGCTCTGTCTCCAGCATATCTGCGTTGAGCTGCGAAATACACTCCACCGAGATGCACTTTATTCTCTTCTTTGCTGCTGCTGCTGCAAATGACAAATTGCTGCACACATAACAGCACGCTCCTACACTCCGCTCCTTGCTTCTTCACTTTCAGTCAGCAGCCTGCTTGCCAATGCTGTCTCTATTGCTGCTGCTGCTGCTCTAATGCTGCTGCTGCAATTGGACGCGAGCTGCTGCGGCAGACTCTCTCTGCCGCTGCTGCTGCTGCTCTTTAGCTGCTGCTGCTCTTCTAGCTGTTGCTGTGCTGCTTCCACAGCTCTGGGTACGTCACCAGTGCTGGAGAGTTGCTGCCAAACTGACAGCAGCAGCAGCCGCTTTGATCTTTTGTTTCAGAGGTGCACTGCTGCTGCCTGGCAAATCAAAGCTGCAGACGCCTCTGGCCTGCTGCTGCTGAAGAGCAGCAGTTGGTTTGCCACGTTGCTGCTGCTGCAGCAGCTGTCTGATGACCCCTCTGTTTCGAAACTGCTGCTGTAGCACGTGGCAGCTGTTTCTGCTGCAGCAGCAGGCGACTTTCTGCTTCTGCCTGCGATGCAGGCGGAACATCTCCTTCCCAGCTGCTGCAGCGCCGGCCGCCGTTCTCTGCAGCTGCTGCTGCTGTGCAGGATGTGGATGCTCGTTGGTCAGCAGCCCAGCAAAGAAGCAAGAGACTTTTCGGTGCCCAGCGCCTGCTGCTATTCTGCAGCAGTGGCAGCCAGCAATCTGTGGAATCAACTGCTGCAGCAGCAATGAAGTAAAGAAGAGTCTCCGCTGCGGGCGTACCGCCAGACGCAGCCGGAACCGACGTTTGCTGCAACAGGAACTGTCTCAGCAGTTGAGGCGCTTCAAGTGTGGCAGGTCACTTCAGCAGCAGCAGGAACAGCAGCAGGAACATCTGCTGTGGGACCAGGCAGAGAGAAAGAACAGAAGAAGAGAACAGCATCTTTGTCTGTTGTTGAGGAGCTGCAGGATTCAGCGCTGCAGCTGCGGCAGGATTCTGCGACGCATGAGCTCCGTCTGACAATGAATATGCCATCTCCATCAGCGAAAGGTCAAGGCGAGCTGCCGCTGCCAGCAGCAGCAGCAGCAGAGCATGCAGCAGCTGCGACAGCGGATGCGTTGCAGTTGTAGCGGCTGCGGCTGCAGCAGGCGTGCTTCTGAAGACCTGGTGGACAAGATTAAGCTGGGATTGACCTTGAGAAGCAGCTGCTGCTTCAGCTTCAAGAAAAAGTGAACGCGTGAAGGGTGTGGAGCGCGAAGACAGCAGCATGCACTGCGAGAAGCAGCTTTACGCTGCTGCTGCCGCTGTTCTGCTGTCGCTTCCTGTTGCGGCAGCAGAGGCTGCTGTGCAGCTGCTGCTGGCAGAAGCAAACGCATTGTCTTCTGTCGGCTGCTGCTTTCAGTGCTTCAGCATGACGCTGCGCCGCCGCTGCTGCAGCTGCTGCTGTTGTTTCTTGAGCAACGCTGTTGCTGCTGGCGTCTCTCTTCTTCAGCTCTTTGCTGTCGTTTTGCAGCCTCCTGCTGTGTGCCACGTGCTTCTGCCGCTCTCTGCAAAAGGAAACCTGTGCAATCTGCAGCTACATTCACGTTGAAGATGCAGCAGCATTTGTTTCTAGCAGCGGGGAGGTTGCTGAAGAAGAAGCAAACCAGCAGCAGCTGCAGCAGCAGTGAAAGGAAAGACAGTGAGAAGATGCTCATTCAGAGAGGCTGCAGGAAGGCGCTGTGCCAGCAGACTTCCTCAATGCGGTGTTGCTCTCCAGTCGCGTGCCTTTTGCTCCTGCAGCTAGAGGCTGGAGAGCAGCGCTGCTGACTGCAGCCCTGGAGAGAATGCTGCTGCTGGCTGCCGCTTCTGCCTGCTGCAGTGCTGCTGCTCTCCCTGCTGCTCCACGTCTGCCGCCGCTATTTTTTGCTGCTGCGGTTGGTTCAATGCTGATTGCTGCTGCTGCTGTTGCGAAGGTTCCTGCTGCAACCTTGGCGGCTGCTCTTGCGTCTGGTGCGGCGCCTTCTGCTGTGTTCTTCTGCTGCTGCTCTGCAAGGTGAGGGCTGCTGCTCCCTGCAGCTCTATTCTGCTGCTCCTGCTGTTGTAGCGTGCCTTAAAGTTGCTGCTGGGTCTTGCATTGAGGAGGGCTGCAGCGGCAGCCATCGTGTTGCAGCTGCTGTCTCCTGCTGCAGCTGCAGGCTGTTGTTGGTGCTCAGCTGGTCTTTCATAGGGAGCTGTGGAAGCGCAACTCCTGAAGACCTCTTCTTCTGACTAACCTCTGCTGTTTCTCGCTGCTGCTGCTGCTGCAGCAGCTGCGTCGTTGAACCAGAAGCAGAGAAGAGCAGCAGCAGCAAAAAGCAGCAGGCATTAGCTGTAGCAACGACAGGGAGAAGTTGTGGTTTTGCTTCGCGGCAGATGCGAGTGAAAGCAGAAAGACCTTTTTGCTGCTGAGTAGGCTGCTTGCAGCCTAATCTGGTTCTGCGTAGAAATCAGTCTCTGCGCCTTCCGCCACCAACATTGAAAGAGCTGAAGAAGACTCTGCTGTTGTGCAGCGCCCAGAATATGCTGCTGATAAAGCGAGTGCAGATCAGCACAAACATGCTGCCACAGATGAGGCTGCTGGAGCCGACATTTAACAGCAGCTGCATGCACCAATTGCAACGGGCTGGCAGCAGAGTTTCCAGTTTCAGCTGCACCTGTACAGCAGCTGCTGAAACAACATGTGCAGCAGAAGTTGCTGCTGCTCTTCACCTTGCAATCCGTTTGCTGCAGCTGTGGCTGTTGCTGCAGCAGTAGGTGCTGCAAATGCTGCTTTACTGCAGCACGGTTTCCGCCAGCTGCTGTAGTAGGAGCACGTGAAAAGCAGTTCTTTGCTGCTGTTTTTCTGCGTATGCAGAAAAACTTGCTGCTGAGCTGGATGAAGAGCAGGATTCAGGCAGGTGCAGTGTGCTGCAGCACAGCAACCAGCGAGGGGTGCATTGAGTGATCTGTGCAGTGCTGCAATGAAGCAGCTGCAGCTGCTGCTGCTGCGTGGTGTTGCATAAGGCAGCAGTCGTGCCAGCACGCGACTGTCCTGCTGCATTGCTTCTGCTGCTGCAGTGCTGCTGCTGCTGTTTTTCGCCAGCAAGCACTGCTGTGCCTGCTGCTGGCTGCGACCGCCACAGAGCTTCTTCAACTGTGCTGCTGCTGCTGCTGGCCTTGCAACATGCTCTGCTGGGATGCTCTGCTGCTGCTGGTCTGTCTACTCCTCTGCTTCTGTCCTGCTGCTGCTGGTGCTCTGCTGCTTTGGAGCGCTGCACTGCTGCTGCTTGGCGCCCTGTTGCTGCTGATGAGGCAGACTGTCTCAACAATCTCCATTGCTTTTTGCTGCTGAATTGTTTGTCGCTGCTGCGTGCTGCGCCGACTTCTCAACTGTGCTGGAGCCTCTGCGTTTCTCTTCATTGCAGTTGCTGGCTGCTGCTGCTGTTGCTGTTGCTGTTGCTGCTGCATGCTGTTTGCTATGCTGTTGTTGCTGTTGCTGCTGCTGCTGTTGCTGCTGCTGTTGCTGCTGCTGCTACTGGTGTGGGTGCTTGCTGCTGCTGCTGCTGCTGCTGCATGCGCATTTGCTGCTGCTGCTTTGCTGCAACGCCCGTCGGCTGCTGCTGCTGCAGCTGCTGCTGCTGCAGCTTGTCTCTTCTCGACCTCGCTGCTTTCTTCTGCAGCAGCTGCTGCTGCTTGCTGCTGCCTCGGACAACGGAGTCTCTGCTGCTCCTTTTTCTCTGCGAGTTTCTGTGTTTCCTGCTGCATACTGCGTTCTTTCGACCTGGCGCCTGGACTTCTTTGCTTTTCTTGCCACCTCCAGTCTCTGCTGCTGTTGAAGCTTTTGCTGCTGCTGGTCTTTGTCAGCTGCTGCTGCTGCTGCGATGTCTCTATCGCAGCTGCTGCTGCTGCTGTGTAACAGCCTGCATTGTCTGCTGCTCTGCTGCTGCTGTCTCCAAAGCTGTCTGCAGTGAAAGCTGCAGACAGCACACTTCCACAGCAGCTGCTGCAGCAGCAGAAGCATAACAAGCTGCACTGCGCAGCATGTGCTGCTGCACCTGTGCCCAGCTGCTGCTGCTGCTGCCACGCTGCAGCTGCAGCCTTTGCTGTTATCTGAGCCTGAACTGCTGAAGCAGAGTGCAAGGCTGCAATGCTCCTGTGCATGCTGCGCAGCTGCTGCTGGCACGACGGCTGCTGCATGCGGCAGCTGCCGTCCCAGACTGTCTGCAGTTTGCTGCTGCTGCTGCTCTGTAGCTCTTGCATCCTGGTCTCATTTTCCTGCTGCTGCCAGCAGCACGCACTCGTATTGCGCTGAAAGACCAGCTGCAGCATGATCAGACACTCCTTCGTGGAGCGTTGCCTTCTATTGCTGCTGCGAGCTGCAGAAGCACGACCTGCTGCTGTCACATGCAGCAGCTGCTTCCACGTTTCTCTTCTGCTGCTCCTGCTGCTGCTGCTTGAAGAGCTGCTGTTGTCAGCTGCATCACCGCTTCTGGACGCTGCTGTTATCGTCTGATTGAATGCTGTTGCTGCTGCTGCTGCTGCTGCTGCTGCTGCGCTGTTGCTGCTGCTGCTGTCTGCTGCTGCTCGCTGTTGCTGCTGCTGCTGCTTCTGCTCTGTTCCTGCTGCTGCTGTTTTGCTGCTTACTGCTGCTTGCTGTTTGCTTCCTGAGATATCTTCAACATTGCATCCCAGGTTGTTCGCTGCTGCAGCAGAGCTGTCAGAGCAGTTGCAGTCGCTGATATGAAAAGCTGCTGCTGCTGCTCCGAATCAGAAGATGCTGTTGCGGAGGCTCCTCGCTGCCGCTGCTGAGAGCTGACGACTGCTGCTGCAGCCTGCTTCTCTGCTGCTGCTGTTGCTGCTGCTGTGGCTTGCAGCTTTCCTGCTGGTCAGCTGAAGACAGCAGCAGCAATGGATGGTGTATGTATCTTATGCGGTGCGGAGAAGGAGGCGCCTGCTGCGTGACTGCTGCAGATCTGCTGCAGCAAACGAGGCTTGGCAGACATGCAGCAGGAAGCTGATTATGACAGCAGCTCCTTCTGCCTCCTGCTGCATCCTGTTGCTGCTGCCCAGAAGAAATGTTGCTCAGACGGGACGGAGACGGGAGTTTGCTGTTCCCGCAGGAGACTGCGTTGACCAGTGCTGCGCAATCTGCTGTGCTGAGCACCTGCAAACAGCCTGCCTGCTCCTCGGTTCTGTTTCGTAAAATGAAGCACTGCAGACATCTGTTGCAGCAGTGGTACACCAGAAGCAGGAAGAGCAGCAGGCAGCAGAAGCACCAGCCAGCACCAGCAGCAGAAGCTGCAGTTGCAGGAGCAGTCTTTGAGCTTTTCACGCGGCACCATCAATTGCTTCTGTCGTTGCCTCAGCAGGAATGAGGACTGCAGGGCCAAATGCAGAGGTTGGCGAGGCTGCTGCCAGCAGAAAGCTGAATCAGGCAGCAGCAGCAGCATCATCAAGAGCATCGTGCGCATATCAGCAGCAGCAGCAGCTGGCTGCTGCTGCTGCTGCAGCTGTTTGCCTGTTCACCCAGCATAGCACAGCGTTGCTTTCTCAGTTCTTCCTGCTGCTGCACCTGCTGCTGCTTCTTCTTCTTCTGCTTGCTGCTGGTGCTGCAGCCAGCTGTGCGTGGAGGTGCTGCTGCTGCAACTGAAAGCTGCAGCAGCAGCAGGAAGGAGATATATCTTCGCTGCAACAGCGGCAGAGCCAGCATAGGCAGCTGCAGACGACAGCATCTGCTGGAGTCAGCCAGAGCTGCTGCAGTTGCTCTGCTTTGCGACACTGTCGCTGCTTGCTGCTGCATCGCTGAAACTGCAGCATTTGCAATGGGGGGCAGCTGGTGCTGAGGAGACTGCTGCAGCTGCAGCATGTGCTGCTGTTGCGATAGAGCACAGCTGCCTGTTGCGAGGAGGCTGACTACTTGCTTTGGCTGTTGGCTTCATGCATCAAAACGCATGAATTTCTGTTGTGGTGCCCAGCAGCGCATGCTGACAAAAGCTCCTCTGCGCTGCAGCCGCCTTGATGCTCCCGGCTGTCCACATCCTGCTGCTGTTGCTGCTGTTGCTGTTGCGGTGCTGCTGCTGCTGCTGCTGCTGTTGCTGCTGCTGTTGCTGCTGCTGTTGCTGTTGCTGCTGCTGCTGCTGCTGCTGCTGCTATTGTTGCTGCCATCTGCTGCTGCTGCTGCTGCTGCTGCTGCTGCTGCTGGTTCTGCTGCAACCTGTTGCGTGAGAGTTGCTGCAGGAGGCTGCTGAGCAGCTGCTGCTGCCGCTGGGAGACCTTATTTGTTGCAGCTGCGGAGTGCCTCCTGCCAGCAGCTGCTGTGCTGCTGCAGAAGGCCGAATGCTGCTGAACGTGGGAAGACTGCATAGCATCCGCCTTTTCCCTGCTGAAGGCTGTTTTGCTGCCCAAATGCTTTTGCTGCTGCTGCTGCCGTTGTTGTTGACGCACTGCTGCTGTTGCATTGCTGCGCACCCTGCAGCAGCATGTCACTGCGGGTGAAGACTTGCTGCTGCTGCAGAAGACAGTTTTCGAGCAGCAGACTGTGCGGCTGATGCTGCTTTTTGCTTGCCTGCTGCTGCTGCTGTTGCAGCTGCTCCTTGCATGTTGAACTGTCTCCCTTTGCGGTGCCAGCAGCAGTGCTGACTTCTCTGCTGCGCCTCCTCAGTTGCTGCTGCATATGCGAATGCTGCCATTGCTTGCTGTTCCCACTGCTTGCTGTTGCTGCTGCTGTTGCTGTTGCTGCTGCTGTTGCTGTTGCTTTGCAGCTCTGCTGCTTTGCTGCTGCTGCTGCTGCCCTCGTGCTGCGTGCCGGTTGCCTGCTGAGAAAGGGCAGCAGCCTTTGCTTCCAATGCTGCTGCTGCGGTGTTGCTGCTGCATATTTGCTTGCTGACACTGAAATTATGCGTTGCTGCTTTCTTCTGCTTCCAGCAGCTTTTTTTCGCACCTCCCCTGCACTGCATGTCCGCAGCCCACCAGCACTGCGGGCAAGCTGGTGCTGCTGCAGCTGCTGGCTCCTGCTGCGGGTGCACTGCCACCTCTGCTGCGCTGCGATCTTGCTGGTGCTGCTGCTGCTGCTGCTGTTGATGCCGGCGCTCGCAGTGTCTCCTGCAAATGCTGCAGCTTGCTGCTGCTGCATGTCCTCTGCTGCGTCCTGCTGCAGCAGCTGCTGCAGATGCGCTTCCTGCAGCTGCTGTCAGCAGCAACTGTCTCTCACACTGCACAGTTGCAGTGGCGCATGAAGATGTGTCTGCTGCTTATACATTTTCCAGCCTCTGAACCTGCTGCTGCTGCTCCAGCAAACAAAAGCAGCTGCTGCCTCTTTGCTTGCTGCATAGCCATTCCTGTCTCCTGTTGGAGCTGCTGCACTTGCATGAAGGAAGTGTCGTGCTGCTGCTGCATCCGTGTCGGCCGGCTGCTGCTCTTCTCCTTTGCTGCTGTGCCTGAACATCCTTTCTGCTGCTGCGGCTGTCTTCTTGTTTGTCCATGGGCTGCTGACCTGCTGCTGCTGCCTCCCTTGATGCTGCTGTTGCTGCTCCTTTTCTGCTGCTGGTGCTACTGCATTTGCTGCTGCAGTTCCTTTGCTGCTGTGTCGCTCTGCAACTCGCTGTGCGTCTGCAGCGTGCTGTCATCATGTTTTGCTGCTGCTTGCTGCTGTTTCAAACGATTGCTGCTGCAGCATTTCACCAGCTGCTGCTTCTGCTGGTGCTGCTGCTGCTGCTTCTTCAGATTTCTTCTGCAAGCAATGTTGCAGCCTTCTTGCTTCGCTCTCCAGCTTCTTGACCATTCAAACATGCTGATTGAGCGCACAAAGACTCCACAGCATTGCGGAGGATGCTGTTTTAACTGCTGCTGCTGTGCTGCTTTTGCTGCTGCAGTTGTCTTTGCAGGTCACTTATATCCTCCTTGCGCTGGCTCGCGTCCCCGCGACGCCTCCTGCAGAGAAGCTCTGCTGCGGTCTGCTGTGCTGCTGCTGCACGCATAGCTGAACAGCCAGGCAAATGCCCCTGGTTAACCACTTGGCAGCAGCTCTGCAGTAGCAAGCTGCAGCAGGCTGCAGACTGCTGTTGACAGTGCATGAGATGCTGTCTTCGAGGTGCTGCAGTCTCTTCTGCTCTGCGCTGTCAACAACTGCTGCGTGGCTTGCTGCTGCTGGACTGCAGCATCTACACCAGCTGCGCAGCAGAAGCTGCTGTTGGCGTGCTTCTGAAGAAGGCTGCATGCAGCAGAAGCGTGGCATCAGCTTCCGAAGACTTCTGCGACATCACCTTGTTTGGGACAGCTTCTTCATTGCAGCAGCAGCTTGCTGCAGACCTGCGGAGCTGCAGCGCAGCTGCAACTGCAGTCAGCAGTGCTCCTTCTGCTCGCATGCAGCTGCTGCGACTGCTGCAGCTGCAGCTGCGCTGCAGCAGCTGTGCACAGACATGCAGCAGCATTGCTCCAGCAGCAACTCCGGAAGAGTGCAAGTTTTCTTTGGATTTTTCTGTTGCTGCTGCTGCGCAGCGTCGAGCGAAACCCAACAGCTGCAGAAGCAGCTCCTGCTGCAGGGGGGCAGCTGCTGAGGAGCAGCAGCAGCTGCAGCAGGAGGAAGCAGCAGCAGCATCAGCAGCTGCAGCAGCAGAGGAGCTCTGCATGGTGAAAATTGTTGGCTGGGCAGAGAAGCCTGCATGCTCTTAACGCAGCGCTGCAGCAGCAGCAGCAGCAGGCTGCTGCTGCTTAGTCCAATTCGAGGGCTGCAGCCGGAAAAGGAGAAAGGCTGAGTGCTGCAGCAACTGATGCACAGCTGCAGCAGTCAGCAACAGCCTCTTCTTAAAGGCAAACGGACCTGCTGCAAAGATGCAGATGCTTGACGTGTCTGTGCTGTGCAGGGCTGCTGCTGCTGCTTGTTGCTGCCTGCTGCTGCTGCTGCTGCTATTTTGGCATCCTGCTGCTGCTGAAGTAGCAGGAAAGCTGCTGCTTGCCTGCTGCTTCTGCTGCTGCAGCAGCGCTGCTCAGCAGGGTCAGCTGCTGACAAGGCCCGCTGCAGCACATTCGTTGCGGCAGCATATGTGCAGCAGCACTGGCAGCAGCTCCACGCCGAGCTGCAGCTGCTGCAGCAGCAGCAGGAGACGCAGCTGCTGCAGTGCAGCAGCAGGCAGATGACAGCAGCACCTGCTGCAACAGTTTTCTCAGCAATTTGAGCATGCAGCAGTGGCACCGTTGCAGCTGCAGCTGCAGCTGCCTGCAGCTGCAGCGGTTGCACCTTCAGCTGGAGCGGCAGCAAGGCAGCAGGAGGAGAGAGACAGTGATGCAGCTTGTGCTGAAGGCTGTTGATGAGGGAAGAGCGTCTGCTGAAGCAGGCGCAGCCTGAGCAGTCTATGGCTCCTGCTGATTGCTGCATGCCTCGTTGAACTGTATGCTGCTGTTGCAAGAGTTGCAGTAGCAGACTGCAGCACCAACAGCAGCAACAGTCAGCGCTGCAGCAACAGAACATGTGAAGAACGGTGCACGCAACAGAACAGAACAGAATGCGCGCCCGCAGCAGCAGCACCTGTTTGAGCAGCAGCAACATGCCGTTTTCAGCAGCTTCAACACCGCAGAGCAGCAACACCGCAGCAGCAGCAACAGCAGCAGCAACAGCAGCAGCAGCAGCAGCAACTGCAGCAGCAGCAACAGCAACAGCTGCAGCAGCAGCTGCAACAGCAGCAACAGCAGCAACAGCAGCAGCAGCAGCAGCAGCAGGCAGCAACAGCAGCAGGAGCATTGCAGCAACAGGAGCAGCTTCAGCAACAGGAGAAGGCAGCAGATCAGCGTAGCGAAAGGAGTGTAACAGGGGAGCTTGAATGCAGCAGCAGCCTGTAATATACCATGTGAACCGCGACGGCGTGGAAGCAACAAGCTGCAGCGAGTTCTTTTGCTTTCTCCAGCCAGCATGCGCCTGCGACGAGGCATGCAATTTCAGTCTCTGACCACAGAAGGGAAGAGAAGCAAGGTCATGAAAAGTGATGTCTCTGCTGCTCGCGCTGAATGAAATGCTGTTGTTTCGACTGCAGAAGTGAATGTGCTCCTCCTCCTGTAGCCCTCAGAAGGGCTCTCCATAGAAATGGTGAAAGCGCAGCAGGTGGCTGCATGCTGAGTTGCAGAGGCTGTCGAGACACGTTCTGCTGCTGCTGCTTCATCTGAGAAGAGTGCAGTGATGCTGCATGCAGGCTGCAGCAGAATGGTAGCACGGGTTGCGTGCGTGCGAGCAGCAGCAGCAATCGAGCAGAGAAGCAGAACAGCCTCCAGGAGGCAGCATCTCTCTGGCTGCAAGATGCAAAGCAAGCAGCAGCAGCAGGCATGCACAGAAAGATGTGAATCGATCAACCTCTCCACAAAGCATCTCCATATATTGGGAGGTTTCCTGTCTCGCTGTCTGCTTGTCTCCGTCTGCTGGCGTTCTCTAGCCGTCTCGCTGTCTCTCTCTGCCTCTGCGATTTTGAAGCCTGCTACTGGTCTTCTGTTGTGTCTATACCTCCAACGTGTCCTCATACGTGTGCAGTAGAATTCTCTTTCTTCTCCGTATAACGAAGAAAGTGCTGACAAAGCCAGGCCGCTGGGAGACAGATGTCTTCAAGACAGAGGACTGATTCAGAGATGGAGGGGAGACAGCTTGACAGAGAAGATAGACAGAGAGAGGGGAGACTGAATTACAGGAGGATGATGTGTTGAGAGGAAAAAGAAATGAAAAAGCGTCGTGCTCACCGGAGCAGGAAGCAGCAGTAGAAGCTCAGCAGCTTCCGCAGCGACCGCTAACCACGCGACATCAGTCAAACCGCTGCTGCAGCAACTGAAACCGCCAGCACAAACGCCAACTGCTGCCTCTTCACATGCAGCTCCAACAGCAACAGGTGGGAACAGCAGCAGCAACAGCAACAGCAGCAGGGCAACAGCAGCAGGAGAAGCAGCAAGCAGCAGTAGCAAGCAGCGGCAGCAGGAGCAGCAGCAGGAGCCCGCAGCGGCAGCAGGCAGCAGCAGCAGCAGCAGCAGGAGCAGCAGGGCAGCAGCAGCAGCAGGGCATTAATGGGCAAAGATTCGAGCGGAGAGGAGCAGGAGAGCGCGAACAGTGAGCAGCAGCAGATGAGCAGCAGGAGGCCATGTATAGCACCAGTAAAGATTAACATAGAGTTGATGCGTGAGCAGGACAGACAGACATACTTATACATATATACACACACATACATACACATCATACATACATAGATCCATAGATACATACATCCATACATACATATCTACATACATACACATATACATACGTCTACAGAGATGTATAGACAGATCGAGAGATATAGATCTCTTGATATTCAATATGAATGCAGACTTCATCGTTGGAATATGCATTGTCTTCTCCAGGAAGGACGTGGGCAGAGATCGATCCGCATTCCCGATGTCGAGGTGCCTCAGGCGTAGGAGATGGCAGTTGTTGAGGATCCAGATGCAGAGCTGCTGCTGCTGCAGCAGTACATTCCTTCAGCTGGGGCAAATGATTCCGCGCAGCAGCACTTCCTGAAGGCTATCCAGCACCATCGAAGTGCGAAGCGTTTTGTTTCGTGGAGGCGCTGTCATTGTCAAAGCGCTGGTGCTGCGACCGCTATATAATGCGTCACTCCTTCGCGAGATGGAGACGCTGCC
>JAEOAE010000055.1:0-26877 GCA_036365155.1 Meriones psammophilus
GTAGAATTTTCCCATCAAAATTCAAGTTCTACTTCTCCATATGTGAAAATATATAAGAAAATTTCTAAACTCATTAAGATTCTTTTACATTAAAATTAAAACCTTGGTATCATAATGATTAAAAATTATGTTACTAAGAGGAATACCAAGAAAAAAGGATGTTTTAGAGATCATTTTGCCTCATCAGTTAACACATCATGAATTGATGGAAGCTTCAAGTTAAACTGAACTATTAGGGACTTCAATGGCATATGTGCCTCCAGCCCAAGCTCATTGTTTTCTGCATGAAATCTCTCATTGTATACTGATTCCTAACTCCATTGTTTTTCAGTCATCTGTCACAGCAAACATTATTACTATAGTTCCTTTTCTTTCCCTGCCTGTGTGTTTCTTATGTATTCTCATTCCTCTTGTGCATATCCTAGTTTTGATGCCATTTCTTCAGAAAGGCCTTTCTTGGACACTTTTTTTAGAAGCTAGTGTTGTTGATTATTAATATTTAATGTTACCTTTTAGTTAAATCACAGTTATTCCTAAACGAACTGCATACCCAGACCACCACACAGAGACTAGGATTTATTTAATTAACCTAGAGCACAATGCTGAGCAAAGTCTTCATAGCTTCCTCCCATTCAGATTTCCTACATTATACACTCTTTTAGTCATATCTTAATTCCAGTTTCGTCTCTCCTGGTGGTTCCAAGGCTTCTCATCTCAGATCTCTCTCCTACCACTCACTTCTTTCTCCTCTCTTCTGGAACAGGATGTCCCACCTATTCTCTCCATTGCTCAGTACTACTGGCTGATTGTTTTATTGGCAATACAGAGAACAAATGGTGGCATGTTTACACAGAGTTGAAATAGGTAGTGCTTAGAATAAGCATCACAATGCAATGTCCAGATTGAAACCAGAAAGTGCGGTAGAGAAATCAGCATGTGAATAATCAAGGATAAATTGTATACATTCCACAAGAACAATATAACAATAAGCTAGACTCCTCATTAAGTTCATTCTCTAAGCATTTATTTTCATTTTCTTTACTTTGTTTGATACACTGATAAAGATCTACAAGTCTCATGTAAGAATGCCAGCTCTAGTATGGCACTGATTACATCTAGCCTTAAGCACTGTGCCTAACAAAGGAAAGTCATCTATGCATAGTTGTTGAAAAACATAACCCAGTAATATCAGAAAAGTATAAATATAATAAAAAGAAACTGAAGTATTTTGAAAGAGATTGGCATATGCATAGATGCAGAGAAAAAATATCAAATATGAAGGTCTAGGCCATGTGACCAATCATTTGAAAACCTAAATGACATGAAAAGTTTTGTACCAATATGTGTTATTGCAATTTGCCTCAAATTTTATTTTATGCATTTCTCAAATAAAGTGTGTGAAGTTTAAACTGTCTTGGCCTTGATTTATAGATTAAATAACATTGCTCAAAGCCCAACTTTTATAACACAATGAAATATTGCCAACAACTTTAGAGCAGCAGGGCAGCACTTTCCGGCAGAGGCCAGGAGACTGAACTCCGGCCCTGAAACTACATCGATCGGGTTTCCCAGGTGAGGGGAGGCTCCCACGGCGTGGGAATCGGTCGGGTCCACTCACGGCTACCCAGCCAGAACCCGGAAGAAATCCCGGGTAACGCGGGCTTTGGGTCTCCGGGCTGGAGCCGCAAGCGGGCGGGTCCCAGCCACTTTCCCAGGCTGATCCCGTGGGCACAAGGGTACCTGAGACTGGAGTCCTAGTCGCTGGGGACCCCACGGGAAGCAGGGGTTGCGGATCTGATCGCAGGTCACCCAGTCTCTCCCTGGAAAATCTCTGCCGCCATCACAGCCGTAACTCCTGCCCACAGGCAGAGAGCTTTTACAGACAAGCTGTGCGCCCCAGTACACAGTACTTCTGTCCGGAGAGGACCACACGGAGAACTTTCCCAGGCTGATCCGTGGGCACAAGGGTACCTGAGACTGGGAGTCCCAGTCGCGGGGGGACCCCACGGGGAAGCAGGGTTGCGGGTCTGATCGCAGGTCACCCAGTCTTTCCCAGGAAGGTCTCTGCCGCCAGCACAGCCAAGCTCCTGCCGCGCAGAGAGCTTTGCACGCAGCTCAGCGGTACAGACAAGCTGTGCGCCCAGTACAACAGGGACTGGGAACCCCTGTCCGAGAGAGGACCCCACAGAGAAGGAAGAAACCATGTGCTGTGGGGCCACCTAGGGAAAGTCTAGCAGACTGCAGACTGCAAACAGACAGAACTGAGTGCCCTAAGACACCACAGCAGTACTCACCCGCCACAGATTACCGCAGCTGATCACTAAATTTACAGCAAGAAACCCAGAAGGAGGGCAGCTGACCCCAGGACTTCACCCGTGAGAGGAGAGCCCTCTTGACTAATCAGGACCACAGGTACCACCCAGGTCTCTAGGCCTGAGGTGAGCTGTAGCAACTCCTGAAAAACAGCGGACATCCAGGGACTATACCCAAAAGGCTGGGAAGGCTTCCTTCAGGAAAAAAACATCTTCCTGCCAAAGGGATTCTTCCACTACAAGAGTCCAGGAACAACCAGAAACTAAATTCAAACAACTAAGATAGCCCAATGGGTAGAGGACAGCGTAAAAGTTCAACCAACAGAAGCCAGAGCATTATGGCATCTCCAGAACCCAGTTATCCAGGGGCAAATAGCCCTAGACACCCCAGCATAAATGAAATTCAAGGAGACGACCTAACATCTATGCTCAAACAGATGATAACAGAGACAACAAATAAAATACTTAAAAGAATTAGAGGAAGATAAAAACAAGCAGATCATGGCTATCCAGAAAGAAATGGAGGAAATTAAAGACAAGGAGATTATGGCCATCCGTGAAGAAATACAGGAAGCTGCAGCCAAACAGTCTATGGCCTTTAGAGAGGAAATGCTTAAATCACTGAATGAAATAAAAGAAACAGTGGATTGTTCAAACAAACAGCTGAAGGAATTGATGGAAAACATGAAAATACAGTCAGACAGGGAAGGAAACCAACAAAATAGCCTAAGACCTGAAGATAGAATTGAAAAATTAAAAAAAAACACAAATGGAAGAAATTGTGGAGAGAAAGAACTTAGGAAGAAAGCAGGAACCACAGAGATTAGCATAACCAATAGGCTACAAGAAATGGAAGAAAGAATCTCAGGTGTGGAAGATACAATGGAAGAAATAGATGTATCTGTCAAAGAAAATGATAAATCTAAAAATTCCTGACACAGACGGTCCAAGAAATTCAGGACAACATAAAAAGACAAAACCTAAGAATAATAGGAATAGAGGAAAAGAAGATTCCTGCACCAAGGCCCAGAAAATATTTTCAACAAAATCATTGAAGAAAATTTCCCAACTTAAAGGAGAGGCCAATAAGAATACAAGAGGCCTATAGAACACCCAATAAAGTAGACCAGAAAAGAAAATCCTCCCGCCACATAATAATCAAAACTGTAAGTATACAGAACAAAAAGAAAAATACTAAAAGCTGCAAGAGAAAAAGGCCAAGTAACATATAATGGCAAACCCATTAGAATCACACCTGACTTTTCAACAGAGACTATGAAAGCCAGAAGGGCCTGGACAGATATCATGCAGACCCTAAGAGAACACAGATGTCAGCCCAGGCTACTATACCCTGCAAAACTCTCAGTCCTCATAGACGGAGAAAACAAGATATTCAATGACAAAAACAAATTTCAACAATACCTACAAACAAATCCAGCACTACAGAAGACACTGGAAGGGAAAATAAAACCCAAGAAAGCTAGCTACATTCAAGAAAACACAGGGAATAAATAACCTCACTTCAGTAAAAAACAAAAGCAACAAGCACACAACTGTATGACCACAGCCAACATCAAAGTGAAAGGATTTAACAGCCACTGGTCATTACTTCTCTCAATATCAATGGACTTAATTCTCCAATAAAAAGACACAGACTAACAGAATGGATGCGTAAACAAAACCCAGCAATCTGTTGTATACAAGAAACACACCTAAGACACAAAGATAGACACTTCCTGAGGGTAAAGGGATGGAAGACAGCTTTTCAAGCAAATGGACCCAAGAAGCAAGCAGGAGTAGCCATTCTAATATCTGACAAAATAGTCTTTCAACCAAAATTAATCAAAAGAGATGGGGAAGGACACTTCATACTCATCAAGGGAAAATTCCACCAAGAAGACATCACAATCCTGAACATCTATGCCCCAAATACAAGGGCACCCACATTTGTGAAAGAAACATTGATAAAACTTAAAACACATATAGATCCCCACACACTAATAGTAGGAGACTTCAACACCCCACTCAACAAAGGACAGATCAACAAAACAGAAATTAAACAAAGAAACAATATCTCTAACAGAGATAATGAATCAAATGGACCTAACAGACATTTACAGAACCCTACACCCAAACACAAAAGAATTTACCTTCTTCTCAGCACCTCATGGAACCTTCTCCAAAATAGACCACATAGTTGGTCACAAAGCAAGCCTCAACAAATACAGGAAGATTGAAATAATCCCTTGTATCCTGTCGGATCACCATGGAATAAAGCTGGACCTCAGTAACAACAGAAATAGCAAAAAAAGCCTACACATACATGGAAACTGAACAACTTGCTACTAAAAGACAGCTGGGTCAGGGAAGAAATAAAGAAAGAAATTAAAATCTTCCTAGAACTCAATGAAAATGAAGACACAACATACCCAAACTTTGGGACACAATGAAAGAAAGTGCTAAGAGGAAAGTTCATAGCACTAAGTGCCTTCAAGAAGAAATTTGAGACAGCGCATTCAAGCAACTTAATGGCTCACTTAAAAACCCTAGAAAAAGAAGAAGCAGACACACCAAGAAGGAGCAGACGGCTGGAAATAATCAAACTCAGGGCTGAAATCAATCAATTAGAAACAAATAAAACAATTCAAAGAATCAATGAAACCAAGAGCTGGTTCTTTGAGAAAATCAACGAGATAGACAAAACCTTAGCCAAGCTAACTAAAAGGCAGAGAGACACCATCCAAATCAACAAAATCAGAAATGAAAAGGGGGACATAACTACAGACACTGAGGAAATCCAAACAATCATTAGGACTTACTTCAAAAATCTATATGGAACAAAATTTGAAAATTTAAATGAAATGGACAATTTTCTTGACCGATTCCACTTACCAAAGCTAAATCAGGACCAGGTAAATCAATTAAATAGTCCTATATCCCCAAGGAAATAGAAGCAGTCATCGAAAGTCTCCCATCCAAAAAAGCCCAGGACCTGATGGTTTCAGCGCAGAATTCTACCAAACATTCAAAGAAGAGCTAACACCAACTCTCTTCAAACTATTTCACAAAATAGAAACAGAAGGAGCATTACCAAACTCATTCTATGAAGCCACAGTCACCTTGGTACCTAAACCTCACAAAGACTCAACAAAGAAAGAGAATTTCAGGCCAATCTCCCTTATGAACATTGATGCAAAAATACTCAACAAAATACTGCAAACCGAATACAAGAACACATCAAAGATATCATCCACTATGACCAAGTAGGCTTCATCCCAGGTATGCAGGGATGGTTCAATATACGGAAATCCATCAATGTGATCCACCATATTAACAAATTGAAAGAAAAACCACATGATAATCTCCTAGACGCTGAAAAAGCCTTTGACAAAATCCAACATCCATTCATGTTTAAAGTATTGAGAGATCAGGATACAAGGCACATATCTAAACATAGTAAAGGCGATATACAGCAAACCTATAGCCAACATCAAACTGAACGGAGAGAAACTTAAAGCAATCCCACTAAAATCAGGGACAAGACAAGGCTGCCCACTCTCCATATCTCTTCAACATAGTGCTGGAAGTCCTTGCTAGAGCAATAAGACAGTTGAAGGAGATCAAGGGGATACAAATTGGAAAGGAAGAAGTGAAATTATCACTATTTGCAGATGATATGATAGTATACGTGAGTGACCCCAAAAAAATCTACCAGGAACTCCTACAGCTGATAAACACCTTCAGCAAAGTGGCCGGATACAAAATTAACTCAAAAAATCAGTAGCCCTCCTGTATACAAAAGACAAAAAGGGCTGAGAAAGAAATTAGGGAAACAACACCCTTCACAATAGCCACAAATGACATAAGGTACTCGGAGTAACCCTAACCAAGGAAGTCAAAGACTTGTATGAAAAAAAATTTCAAATCTCTGAAGAAAGAACTAGAAGAAGATATGAGAAGATGGAAAGATCTCCCATGCTCATGGCTTGGTAGGATTAACATAGTAAAAATGACCATCTTACCAAAAGCAATATACAGATTCAATGCAATGCCCATCAAATTGCCAACACAATTTTTTACAGACTTGAAAGAAAAATTTCAACTTCATATGGAATAACAAGAAACCCAGAATTGCTAAAACAATCCTCTACAATAAAAGATCTTCTGGAGGTATTCCATCCCTGATCTTAAGTTGTACTATAGAGCAACAGTTTTAAAAACTGCATGGTACTGGCATAGAAACAGAATGGTGGATCAATGGAACTGAACAGAGGACCCAGAAATAAACCCACACACTTATGGACACCTGATATTTGACAAAGACGCCAAAATCATACAATGGAAAAAGATAGCATCTTCAACAAATGGTGCTGGTCCAACTGGATGTCTACATGTAGAAAAATGAAAATAGATCCATACTTATCACCGTGCACAAAACTGAAGTCCAAGTGGATCAAAGACCTCAACATAAAACCAGACACATTAAATCGGCTTGAAAAAAAGTGGGGAATACCCTAGAACTCATTGGTACAGGGAAAACTTCCTGAACAGAACTCCAACAGCACAGGCTCTAAGAGCAACAATCAATAAATGGGACCTCATGAAACTGAAAAGCTTCTGCAAAGCAAAGGACACTGTCATCAAAACAAAGCGACCTCCTACAGATTGGGAAAGAATATTCACCAACCCTTTATCTGACAAAGGACTCATATCAAATATATATAAAAAACTAAAGAAGCTGAAAAGCAGCAAACCAAGTAACCCACTTAAAAATGGGGAACAGAGCTAAACAGAGAATTCTCTGTAGAGGAATACCGAATGGCAGAGAAGCACTTAAAGAAATGCTCAACCTCACTAGCCATTAGGAAATGCAAATCAAAACAACCCTGAGATTTCACCTTACACCCATGAGAATGGCCAAGATCAAAAACTCAAGTGACAACACATGCTGAGAGGTTGTGGAGAAAGAGGAACCCTTCTCCACTGCTGGTGGGAATGTAAACTGGTACAGCCACTCTGGAAATCAATCTGGCGTTTTCTCAGACAACTAGGAATAGTGCTTCCCAAGATCCAGCCATACCACCCTAGGCATATATCCAAAAGAGGCTCAAGCATACAAAAAGGAAATTTGCTCAACCATGTTCGTAGCAGCTTTATTTGTAATAGCCAGAAGCTGAAACAGCCCAGATGCCCTCATCCAAGAATGGATGCAGAAAATGTGGTACATCTACACAATGGAATATTACTCAGCAATGAAAAAAATAAGGAAATCATGAAATTTGTAGGTAAATGGTGGGATCTGGAAAGGATCATCCTGAGTGAGTTGTCCCAGAAGCAAAAAGACACACATGGTATATACTCACTCATATAGACATACAGCATAGGACAAACCCACTAAAACCTGTGCATATAAAGAAACTAAGCAAGAGAGAGGACCCTAACTAAAATGTCTAATCCCCATCCGAAAGGCAAAGAGGATGGACATCAGAAGAAGAGGAGAGCAGGAAACAACCTGGGAACCTACCACAGAGGGTTTTTTTGGGCCTCTGCCCTGCAGACTATCAGGGCAGAGGCTGGGCCTGATGGGCAACTGTTGGGCAGAGTGGATGGAATTTTGTGTAGGAACTGGGAGAGAGTAGGAGCTGGAGAGGATGGGGTCTCCACAAGGAGAGCAACAGAACAGGAGGGTTTGAGCACAGGGAACTTCCCAGAGACTCGTGCTCCAACCAAGGACTATTCATGGAGATAACCCAGAGCCCCTGCACAGATGTAGCCCAGGGCAGTTCAGAGTCCAATTGGGCTAAATGGTGATGTGAAGAGGGACTGCCTCTGGCATGGTCTGGTTGGCCTGCTTTTGATCGCCTCCCTCTGGGGGAGCAGCCTTACCAGGCCATAGTGGAGGACAGTGCAGCCGCTTTTGATGTGAACTGGTGGACTGGGATCAGAAGGGAGGGGAGGGCCTCCCCTATCGGTGGACTTGGGGAGTGACGTGCATGCGGGGGGGGAGGGAGGGTGGGATTGGGAGGGGAGGGAGGGGCCTATGGGGGGATGCAGAATGAATAGTGTGTAATTGATGAAAAAAAAATTTAAAAAAAAAGGGAAAAATAATTTAAGAACCTTAAATGACTTTCAAAAGTGGAGGAAAACATGCAGTTAGGCAATTTACATGGAGCACGTCTCGCCCCTGGGGGCAATGGTCTGCTGAACCTACTCAGACCTCGGACACCACCACTGCTAGTTCTAGAACTGATGCAGGATGTTCCAACGAGGGGGTTAAGGCTTCTCATAATACCTCCTATAAGCCCATACCTGTTTGTTTACATCCCCCATTTTTATTCATTATTAGCCAGATAGAGCCAAGTAATTGTGGTAATGATACTTGCTTTTTGCCCAATGCTGTAATGCTAGTAAATTTACTAGCTGGTTACTCACATGCCTCACTGGGTGCCTGTGCCCGTTGATGCCCTCACGCTATGACTCTCTTCAGACAGAAAAGGGATCTTGGAATTACAGCTGCCATTGTTACTGCTATCTCATTGGCGGCTGTTGAGCTACCACCACTGGTCATTAGCCATGAGTCATACTGGGCAGACTGCTCAGACCCTGAATAACCTTTTAGCCAATGTAGCTCATGCCTTAGATGTACAAAAAGGAATTAATGCTCAACTAAAAGGAGGTTTGATGGTGTTCAATCAGAGGTTTGACCTCGTGCAGGAGCAAATTGATACCCTATGGCAAATCGCTCAATTTGCCTGTCAATGAACGTATGTTGACTTTGTGTCACTAGCATACAACATGAGAACTTTCCCTGTGCTGCAAATCTGTCTAAACAATTGTCTAGCTATATTTTAGGTAATTGGACTGGAGAATTCGATACTACGATGGACCAGCTGAGAGTGGCCATTGCCATGGTAAATTCTACCAGAGTGGACGCAGGACTAGCCACAGGAGTATCATCATGGATTGCTGCAGCCATGAAGCATCTGAAGGAATGGGCGGGCATGGGAGCGTTAGCAGGCCTTCTGGTGTTGGTCACCTTGGTTTGCCTGTGGTATATATGCAAGATTAGAGTTTCACAACAGCGTAATGCAGCCATGACCATTCAGGCCTTTACAGCCATTGAAGCAGGACAGTCTCCCCAAGCATGGTTGGCTACCATAAAAAGCCAAAATATTACGCTCAGGATGCGTGGCAAAGCACTGCACTCAGGGTCAGCCGCCTTGGACCCAGAGAAGAGCATGTCTGATTGCATGCGGGTTGATGCCCCAGGTCCCGCCTCTGAGAAAAAGGTATCAGACGGGTCTGATGCTCTTTGGGTGGATGACACCTAAATGAACATCAGTACAAAGTCCCAATTCATTTCTAATATCAGAGATCAGACCTCTACTCCTGCCTGATACGTCCAAAACAAAAAGGGGGGACTGTAGAGAGCTGCCTAATGCCACTCCTGAAAGATGGAGCTGGTTTCCGCCTTCCACCTTCCCGATGGTGAGTGCTCTCTGTCACAAACAACTCCACATTTGGCTAAGGCTGAGGATCTGGCTTGCTTCCATGGATGTGGACCTATCTGCATTGCCCACATGGCATACTGAGGTTGGCACTCCGAAAAAAACAAACAAATAAAAACTTAAAAGAAAACAAACCAAAAACTAGTTCTGAACACTCAATTTTGAAAGAATGGTCTCTTTTTGGAGTTGAAGGCTGATAAACTGGGAGCATGTGAAAAGTAAGGATACATGTGATTCCCTTGACCACCAATCCTTAAGGTTCTAACACACTGAAGACCTTTTCTGCCTTCTCTTTATCCTGAAAAAAGTGAAGATAGCACAATTTCTAAATGTTTCAAGAAAGGTATTAGCTGCGTCATAGTCATGAAACATTGCACAGTGAATTAATAGCCCTATAACCCAGCTATACAAAACCTGAGACATGACAAAAGCACAAATCAACTTAAATTTACATGGGATTTCCGGTTTTATAATTTCCATGATTTTCTGTAGAGGGACCAACCATTTCAAACATAGAAAGCATCTTAATATATATTGTATTTTAGGAAGGCAAATAAAATTAGAAAATTACCTTTGAAACTAAATCTGTTCATTTTAGTGAAAATATCAAAAAGTCCTGGAAAATGGACCTGAAATACAGTTTCGTAATACTCTAAGATTTATAAAGTGTTTTTTTTTTTCTTCCCTGTGTTATTTTTCTCTCATAATGGACCACCAATAAAACCATGTGGTCACTTTACTATTGCATTTTTGAAAGAGATAACCATCATGCTATCTTCTAGGCAGGGTTGAAGCTGAAATCCAAACTTTCAGATCTACATTGCAATGTTCTTTTCTCTAGACTGGATCATTGTATCTCTGAGTTAATTGGAAAGCTCTTTTCTACATACTTTAAATGCAATGAAACAAGTTGTAATCAAAATAAGCAGAACCCATAAATATTGTCTTTTTTTCTGAGAGACACAGGTACAACTAATTTAATTTGCATATGTAGGAACTACCTTGTAGTTTTCAGAAGCTGCAAACACTTGTAGGATGTCACAGTTATGTTTATGGCTTAACATTTCATTAAAAAAAAGAAGAAGAGAAAGAGCCTCCAACTTTGACTAATAAACAAAAAACTGAACAAGTCTAAAATTAAAGAAAAGCAGGGTTATGGGAAAGAAGGTCTTGTACCTAGTTAGTGCAGTTAGTAATTCTAATAATAAATTTCTAGTGTAGGTTATTCACTGAGAGCTGCCCTTGAAACAACAATCATGACTCCTTAGAGGAAGCTACTGTTCTGAAGTCATGTGCAATTGTTTATTACTCTGTATCTGGAATTCTGCATTAATGAAACTATTTAATTTGTTAGTTCATCAAGCCAGGCTTGGGTAAAATAGAAATAACACCCACCAGGTGGTAATGAAGATGAGAATGCAAACAATCTCCTTATTTCTAAGCCTTAGCCTGAAAAGTGTTGGTGGTTTCTCCATCTTATTTTTCCCAAGGATGAATTCCCATCCCATGGTGATTTAGAGAGTGAAGACAGGAAAAAAAAAATGAATAAATACTGAAACATTGGGATGAAATAAAAAAAAAAAAAAAAAAGAGTCTGGACCTGAGATCTCCTGCAAGTCCATTCCAGGGCAGAGGCTTAAAAATGAGCATGTCACAGTAAATGAGGAAATCATCCTATATCAGCATCAATAGTAAAATCAGGATTTCTGTGGCTTCACATAGTCAAGTCTGAATGTGCATGCCATGTACCAAGCGGCATTTGAGTATATAAGTTTCAAACAATGTCACAGATTTTTAAATAGGTCAAAATTATTGGAGTTCATGAATGTTAAGAAGGAAGCTGTTCACTTCATGAGGAACTGAAAACAGAGAGCAAAGAGGATACTGAGGACAAAGTGTGGGCTTTGTAGGCATGTATTCAGTGACCTATTTCCTGCAACTACCACTTAGAAAGTTTTCCAGATCATGTCCCTAATAATACCATCCACAGAGAACCAGTGTTCAGCACATGAACCTGTGGGAGGCATTTAGTATCTAAACCACCACATCTTTTTTATTAATATGTATATTATACTATATATATATATAATTTTATGTGTATGAATGTTTTATCTGTGTATATATAAGCATACCAATGCATGCCTGGTGCCCTCTGAGGCCAAATGACAGTGTTAGGTTACATAGAAGTGGAGTGAAACATGATTGGGTGCCACCTGCAAAACAAACAAGTGCTCTTAAACTCTGAGCCTTCTTTCCAGCCTCTAAAATCATAACCTCTTAACATCTTTAAAAACAAATCACTAATAATCACCTCTGAAAAATATTCCTACTAACTCTGAAAAATATTCCTACTAACCACTCCCTCTCTTTAGATCTCTCATTCTATCTTGTTCTCTCATACCACACAAACACACATTTGCACACACACATATGAACAAACATACACAGGCATGTGCTAATACATGCTTGTGTATGTGTGCATGTACACACACACACACACACTGGAAACATTATATAAGGCTGAATAAAGAGAAATTAAGCTATACTATCAACACAATGTAAACTGTTGAAGTTCTTCAGAGAGAGAAATCCTATCTACAAAAAAAAATAGGCAAGAAATTTGTCTAGACTTGGGTTCATGAATATATTAAAAAGAAGACTAACTTATGCCTCTCTTTATATCCCACACCCCAATGCCCCACTACCATTACCAGTCATCAGGGGGTTGTTAAGGATGGTGTTTATATTACTAAGTTCTAAACTTTGATATGATCACACAACTGGTAGAGATTGAATGATTCAATTAGGAAAAACTCTGGCCAGCAATCATCCAGATGACAATAGCCTGGCTGCAGGCCCAAGAAGAAACTTGGTTGTCCGTGAATTATTTTAGAAACAAGATTCATTAGTCATAGTTCTCTAGGGTAACAGAACAATATATATATATATATTGTGTGTGTGTATATATATATATGTATATATATGCATATATATGTGTGTGTGTACAAATATTATAGATGTGCACACACAAATATATATATGTATTTGTGTGTGCACATATATAATCTAATACATTATACACATATAATGTTCTGTATACATATATTTGTATGTATGTATACACATATATATGTAAAGGGGTCTTACAGGCTGTGGTCATACTACTCTAACATGGATGGCTATAAACAGAACATCCAATAATACAGATGTTGCTCAATACTCAAGGCTGGATGTCTCCACTGATATTCAATAAATGCTAGAATTCTGAAGGAGTAGGCTTTAATGCCAGTGAAGGAACAGACTTGCTAGTGAAGTAAGATTAAGCATGCAAAGAGCAAAACCTTCCTTCTTTTATGCCCTTATATAGGCTTCTGGTTGAAGGTGTGGTCCAGATTACAGATGTGTCCTCCCTCCTCTAGATCTGGATTAACGGCACATCTTTTCAAAGTTCAAAAGATTTGGATTAAAGAAGTGTCTTCCTACTTCAAAGATTAAATTAGAAGGGAATCTTCTTAATTAAAATTAACAAAAATTGCTCACAGGTGTGTCCTTCATTTTTAGAATTTTCTCATTACAGATATAGTCAAATTGAAAATCAAGAATAACCATCACACAAGGGAACTGCTGTGGAAATCTATCTCATTTATGTGGTCATCATCACTGTCAGGAAAGGCAAAGTCAAGGATAATTTTCAAAAATTGCCATATTTTTTCTTTTTATATTTTCTAAATATATATTATTTATTTAGTTTGCTATGGATTTCTCTTCATCTATGCTTCTTCCCTTTATCTTTGCTGTAGTTATTGTTTATTAATGTTATCTATTTATTTTGTACCATGTGTGTTATAGTGCATACGTGCCATAGGACACATATTGAGGTCACAGGATAACTTAAGGGAGTCAGCCCTCTTCCTCCAATGTTTGGGTCCCAGGAGAAAACATGGGTCTATATGCCTTTGCTGACTGACTCATCTCATGGGCCTATTATGGTTATTTTTTTTTATAATGAACAAACAAATATATATAGTTGTATGTAAGAAATTTAACAAGCTCTATTTAAGTAACAACATAAAGAAAAAGCAAGAAGTTGCCATTGCAGTGTATCACTTACGAAAAACAAATGAAAATACTAGTAGAGTTCACTTGTTAACATTCTAGGTCTCAATAACAGTCCTAGAGAACTAACATGTTTTGCTCAAGGCTTTCAAACAACCCATGCATTCTTTAACCCCCAAAGTAATAGGAAAAGAAAATAGTATGAAAGTTAAATGATATACAAAAGCTGAATAGCTTGAATCAGTCCATAGCTCTGCAGAGTGAATAAGATTCCAAGTTATACCTTCGGAAACTAAAATCCTGTGTTCTTTCCTCTATTCTTCAATTTTAGAAATAACTCTTTCAAGGAAAAGAAATGTAACTAAAAACTTTTGGGTGTTTTGTTTTCTTTTGTTTTTTGTTTTTTAAACTTGCTGCACATGCCACTTCTTTTTTCACTTCCAACACTCTGGTAATATGGAAGAATTCAAGAAACACATCAGTTTCTAAAATTAAATTGCTCATCTCACTTATTGAGCTCTTCTTCCTTTTGTGAAACACCTGTTTCTTTTCCATCTTATATTTATAATACATTTCAAATAAAAAGTTCCATTTCTGCTTACTTTCAGGTTTATGCATTAGAATTTATATCACAATGGCAAAGGGAATTGATGAAAGGGAAGGAAAGTGTGGGTGACTAACTAGTCTAACAGTAATGTAACCATGAGACTGAAAAACCCAATCTCCTCCAGGGAATCAAGAGAGTTGGAAATTTTTCTTAGCTTCAAATATTCCATCAGGCACTGCTAAAAGAAAATGGCCCATCTTACTGGAAAGATTCCAGCTGTGTGATTAAACAAACCATTTGTGTGCTTAAACAGTAAAAGCATGAGGAGAAATATAAATCCCTCTAAAAACAATGTTGAAGGTGACAGTAACTTTTAATATTTCAGGTTTGCTCACCTGGTTCTAAAGGATGGATTCTTATGACCCCTTGGGGAATCCAATGACCCTTTCATAAAGGACACATGTCAGATATCTTGAATATTAGATGTTTACATTGTGATTCATAGTAGTGGCAAAAGTACAGTTATGAAGTAGCATGGAAATACTTTTACATTTAGGGGTCACCACAACATGAGAAACTGTATTAAAGGGTCACAGCTTTAGGAAAGTTGAGATCCACTGCTCTAAAAATAGTCAGTTCTTATAGTTTTTTTTTTTTTTTTATAATTGAGTTTTTATTTAACATTTTATACAATATGTTTTTTTTTTTTTTTTTTTTTTTTTTTAATGCAGTTTATTCAGGAACCTTGAACAATCCTCGGACCCAGGGGAAAGCCAGCCCACAGCTTAAATAGCCTCTGGGTAGCCAACCCAGGCGTGCCACGTGGGCAATGCAGATAGGTCCACATACATGGAAGCAAGCCAGATCCTCAGCCTTAGCCAAATGTGGAATTGTTCGTGACAGAGAGCACTCACCATCGGGAAGGTGGAAGGCGAAAACCAGCTCCATCTTTAAGGCATAGCATTCCGCAGCTCTCTACAGTTCCCCTTTTTGTTTTAGACGCATCAGGCAAGAGTAGAGGTCTGATCTCTGATATTAGAAATAAATTGGGACTTTGTACTGATGTTCATTTAGGTGTCATCCACCCAAAGAGCATCAGACCCGTCTGATACCTTTTTCTCAGAGGCGGGACCTGGGGCATCAACCCGCATGCAATCAGACATGCTCTTCTCTGGGTCGAAAGCGGCCCGACCCTGAGTGCAGTGCTTAGCCTCGCATTCTGAGCGTAACATTTTAGCTTTTATGGTATCCAACCATGCTTGGGGAGAATGTCCTGCTTCAATGGCTGTAAAGGCCTGAATGATCATGGCTGCATCACACTGTTGTGAGACTCTAATCTTGCATATATACCACAGGCAAACCAAGGAGACCAACACCAGAAGGCCTGCTAATGCTCCCATGCCCGCCCATTCCTTCAGATGATTCATGGCTGCAGCAATCCATGATGATAATCCTGTGGCTAGTCCTGTGTCCACTCTGGTAGAATTTACTGTGACAATGGCCACTCTCAGCTGGTCCATCGTAGTATCGAATTCTCCAGTTCAATTACCTAAAATATAGCTCGACAATTGTTTAGACAGATTTGCAGCACAGGAAAAATTCTCATGTTATATGCTAGTGACTTAAAGTCCAGCATATTTTCATTAACAGCCAAGTTGAGCGATTTGCCATAGGGTATCAGTTTGCTCCTGCACGAGGTCATTCCTCTGATTGAACACCATCAAGCTTCCTTTTAGTTGAGCATTAATTCCTTTATGTACAACTAAGGCATGAGCTACATTGGCTAAATGATTGATCAGGGTCTGAGTAGTCTGCCCAGTTTGACTCATGGCTAATGCCCGTGGTAGCTCCAACAGCCGCCAATGAGATGGTAGTAACAATGGTGGCTGTAGTTCCAAGATCCCTTTCTGTCTGAAGAGAGTCATAGCATGAGGGGCATCAACGGGCACAGGCACCCAGTGAGGCATGCGAGTAACCAGGGCATACCTAAATTTACTAGGATTCCAGCATTGGGCAAAAAAGCAAGTATCATTACCACAATAACTTGGCTCTATCTGGCTAATAATGAATAAAAATGGGGATATAGACAAACAGGTGTGGGCTTATAGGAAATAGGAAATATTATGAGAAGCCTTAACCCCATCGTTTGGAACATCCTGCGTCAGTTCTAGAACTAGCAGTGGTGGTGTCCGAGGTCTGAGTAGGTTAAGGAGACCATTGCCCCAGGGGCGAGTTGTGCTCCATGCCAATTGACTAACTCCCTGTTTTCCTCCACTTTTGAAAGTCATTTAAGGTTCTTAAATTATTTTTTCCTTTTTTAAAAAATTTTTCATCAATTACGCTTTTTATTCATTCTGCATCCCCATAAGTCCCTCCCTCCTCCCCTCCCAATCCCACCCTCCCTCCTCCCTTTGCTTGCATGCCACTCCCCAAGTCCACTGATAGGGGAGGTTCTCCTCTCCTTTCTGATCTTAGTCTATCAGTTCACATCAAAAGTGGCTGCATTGTCCTCTACTATGGCCTGGTAAGGGTGCTCCCCCCCAGGGAGAGGTGATCAAAGAGCAGGCCAATCAGATTATGTCAGAGGCAGTCCCTCTTCACATTACTATGTAACCCAATTGGACTCTAAACTGCCCTGGGCTACATCTGTTCAGGGGTTCTGGGTTATCTCCATGAATAGTCCTTGGTTGGAGTATGAGTCTCTGGGAAGTTCCCTGTGTTCAAATTTTCTTGTTCTGTTGCTCTACCAGGGAACTCCTACAGCTGATTAACACCTTCAGCAAAGTGGCCGGATACAAAATTAACTCAAAAAAATCAGTAGCCCTCCTGTATACAAAAGACAAAAGGGCTGAGAAAGAAATTAGGGAAACAACACCCTTCACAATAGCCACAAATGACATAAGGTACCTCGGAGTTCTTATAGTTTTAAAGGGCATTTGAATGGTTTCTTTATTTTTCTACCAATTTCCATCTCACACAGTAAGATTTGAGCAGTAAATGGAAATCATATAGGGAAGAGAAATAATTTAGGGGACAAATTTCATCAAGAAAAAAATATATTTATGTGTGTGTGTGTGTGTGTGTGTGTGTGTGCAGTTAAGGTGAGAGCATACACCTGTAAAATGTGTAATTCATAAACAAACATAACATTGACAACCATAATAATGGTCGAAAGAAGATATGAGGTTGAATAAAGAGAAATTGAGCCATTCATCCATGGGATCACCATGAGGCAAAATGCTGAAATAGTTCCATTTTAAGAAAGTGGGGCATGTGCTCAATACAAAATCAGGGTACTGTGGATGTGGGGCTAAGAAGAGTAAGATGCTGAGTGGGTACTCCTCAATTCTGAGGAATGTTTCTATTTTGATTTTATTTTATTAATTACACTTTATTCATTTTGTATCCCCCCATAAGCCCCTCCCTCCTCCCCTCCCGATCCCACCCTCCCTCCTCTTTCTGCATGCATGCCACTCCCCAAGTCCCCTGATAGGGGAGGTTCTCCTCTCCTTTCTGATCTTAGTCTATTAGTTCAAATCAAAAGTGGCTGCATTGTCCTCTACTGTGGCCTGGTAAGGCTGCTCCCCCCTCAGGGGAAGGTGATCAAAGAACAGGCCAATCAGGGAAGTCAGAGGCAGTCCCTCTTCCCATTACTATGTAACCCACTTGGACACTGAACTGCCATGGGCTACATCTGTGCAGAGGTTCTAGGTCATCTCCATGAATAGTCCTTGGTTGGGGTATGAGTCTCTGGGAAGTTCCCTGTGTTCAAATTTTCTTGTTCTGTTGATCTCCTTGTGGAGACCCTGTCCTCTCCAGCTCTTACTATTTCCCACTTCTTACATAAAATTCCATTCACTCTGCCCAACAGTTGACCATCAGGCTCAGCATCTTCTTTGATATTCTGTAGGGCAGAGGCTTTCAGAGGCCCTCTGTGGTCGGTTCCTAGTTTGTTTCCTGTTATCTTCTTCTGGCTTTCAGAAGCCCTCTGTAGAAGGTTCCTAGGTTGTTTCCTGTTTTCTACATCTTCTGATGTCCATCGTCTTTGCCTTTTAGGATGGGGATTGACCGTTTTAGTTAGGGTCCTCTCTCTTGATTAGTTTCTTTAGATGCACAGATTTTAGTGGGTTTGTCCTATGTTGTATGTCTATATGAGTGAGTATATACCATGTGTGTCTTTTTGCTTCTGGGACAACTCACTCAGGATGATCCACCATATTAACAAACTGAAAGAAAGAAAAAAAAAAAAAAACCATGATAATCTCCCAGATGCTGAAAAAGCATTTGACAAAATCCAACATCCATTCATGTTTAAAGTATTGGATAGATCAGGGATACAAGGCACATAACTAAACATAGTAAAGGCGATATACAGCAAACCTATAGCCAACATCAAATTAAACAGAGAGAAACTTAAAGCAACCCCACTGAAATCAAGGACAAGACAAGGCTGCCCACTCTCTCCATATCTCTTCAACATAGTTCTGGAACTCCTTGCTAGAGCAATAATACAGTTGAAGGAGAGCAAAGGGGTAAAAATTGGAAAGGAAGAAGTCAAATTATCACTATTTGCAGATGATATGATAGTATACCTGAGTGACCCAAAAACTCTACCAGGGAACTCCTACAGCTGATAAACACCTTCAGCAAAGTGGCCAGATACAAAATTAACTCAAAAAAATCAGTAGCCCTCCTGTATACAAAAGAAAAAAGCACTGAGAAATACATTAGGGAAACAACACCCTTCACAATAGCCACAAATGACCTAAGGTACCTCGGAGTAACCCTAACCAAGGAAGTTAAAGACTTATATGAAAAAATTTCAAGTCTCTGAAGAAAGAATTAGAAGAAGATGTGAGAAGATGGAAAGATCTCCCATGCTCATGGCTTGGTAGGATTAACATAGTAAAAATGGCCATCTTACCAAAAGCAAGCTACAGATGCAATGCAATTCCCATCAAAATACCAACACAATTCTTTACAGACTTGGAAAGAAAAATTCTCAACTTCATATGGAATAACAAGAAACCCAGAATTGCTAAAACAATCCTCTACAATAAAAGATCTTCTGGAGGTATCTCCATCCCTGATCTTAAGTTGTACTATAGAGCAACAGTTTTAAAAACTGCATGGTACTGGCATAGAAACAGAATGCTGGATCAATGGAACCGAACAGAGGATCCAGAAATAAACCCACACACTTATAGACACCTGATCTCTGACAAAGATGCAAAAACCATACAATGGAAAAAAGATTGCATCTTCAACAAATGGTTCTGTCCCAACTGGATGTCTACATGTAGAAAAATGAAAATAGATCCATACTCATCACCCTGCACAAAACTGAAGTCCAAGTGGATCAAAGACCTCAACATCAAACCAGACATATTAAATTGGCTAGAAAAAAAGTGGGGAATAGCCTAGAACTCATTTGTACAGGAGACAACTTCATGAACAGAACAGCAACAACACAGGCTCTAAGAGCACCAATCAATAAATGGGACTTCATGAAACTGAAAATCTTCTGCAAAGCAAAGGACACTGTCATCAACAAAGAGCGACTGCCTACAGATTGGAAAAAAATCTTCACCAACCTTTTATCTGATAGAGGACTCCTATCCAGTATATATAAAGAACTAAAGAAGCTGAAAAGCAGCATACCAAGTAATCCACTTAAAAAATGGGGAACAGAGCTAAACAGAGAATTCTCTGTAGAGGAATACCGAATGGCAGAAAAGCACTTAAAGAAATGCTCAACCTCATTAGCCATTAGGGAAATGCAAATCAAAACAAACCTGAGATTTCACCTTAGATCCATCAGAATGGCCAAGATCAAAAACTCAAGTGACAACACATGCTGGAGAGGTTGGGGAGAAAGGGGAACCCTGCTCCACTGCTGGTGGAAATGTAAACTTGTACAACCACTCTGGAAAGCAATTTGATGCTTTCTCAGACAACTAGGAATAGCACTTCCCCAAGATCCATCAATATCACCCCTGGGCATATATCCAAAAGAGGCTCAAGTACACAAAAAGGACATTTGCTCAACCATGTTTGATGCAGCTTTATTTGTAATAGCCAGAAGCTGGAAACAGCCCAGATGCCCCTCCACTGAAGAATGGATGCAGAAACTGTGGTACACCTATACAATGTAGTATTACTCAGCAATGAAAAATAAGGAAATCATGAAATTTGCAGATAGATGGTGGGACCTGAGGAATGTTTCTTAGCTTATGCTTCCTATGCCTATGATTAGCTCAGGTGACCTGTCCTAATCTGAAATTGTTTGCAGAACAGTACACTATAGCTCATTCCTTGCAGAGTTAGTGCCTCAATATTCCCATTGTATTTTTTTCACTTGCCTTAAAAATATCTGAAATGATCATAAAACCAAGGGAGTGAGAGAACTGCAGCTCTTATGCAAGCAGAAACATTGAGACATGTGCAAGCTGATCTTTACCTTCAAATGAGGAGATATGCAAACATATTTACATCATGTTTATGTAGGGATGACAGAAGTAGCTTTAAAATACCTATATTGAGGGGGTGATATAAAGAAACAGATGACTCTATTAAATGTAAAAGCTCAAGGTGTTGAGACAGGTGGTGAAAAATTACAGTGTTTGCCCAGTACTGAGGATGATACTTGTTTGATTGACAAAGTGTCTAAATGTAAGTAATAAAATGAGTGCTTTCCTACTCACTTGATTGAGATGGACCTAATGAGACAACGGTGATATTCAACTGAAGCTCTACTTGGATGAAGAAAGAGTTAAAAGCAACCACACCGAAGATCCATTCACACATTGTTGTCCATTCACACGCTGTTGTACATTTCTTTCTTTACAAGACTTTCTCACCTATAAACTTTGTAAGATTAACTCACTGCAGTAACGAGTGATCTTGTAAAGCTTATTGTAAGGCATTTAAAGACTAGGAATTTATATAATGAGAAAAAAATGGGACCATGATCACCTGCCCCTGGGGCAGCAACCTAGCCAGGCCAGAGTCCTGATGAGACTTGATAGGCTAGAGTCAGAGAGTAGGGGAGGAGAACCTCCCCTATCAGTGGACTAGGGGAGAGGCAAGGAGAGAAGAGGGAGGGAAGGTGGGTCTTGAGGGAGATAAGCCAGGATACAAAGTGAATAAATTGTAATAAATAAATAGAAAAAAGAAAGGAACGAAAAAGGAAGGAAAGAAGGAAGGAAAGAAGGAAGGGAAGGGAAGGGAAAGAAAAAAGAAAGAAAGAAAGAAGAAAGAAAGAAAGAAAGAAAGAAAGAAAGAAAGAAAGAAAGAAAGAAAGAAAGAGAAAGAAAGAAAGAAAGACAAAAAACAAAAAGAAAATTAGGACAGTATTTTTTTTTTAATTTCTCTGGGTTAGATATATGATGGATGCATCATACTATATGTCATAGCATTGTAAACTATAGATCTTTGAAATTAACTTTTGCTGTAAAAGAGATCATTCCCATTTCTGTAGAATTTATAGGAAAATCTGCATTGTTTCCTTCTCTATAGATTTATATGGGGAAGTTTCTGAATTCTAGTAAGTAAAGCAGGAATACATATTTTATCCTGGGAAAGTAAATAAGTAAGCCTAAAAAATATAATGTGCAATGCGTTAAGCTGACAAACACGTTCAGCAAAGTGGCTGGATACAAAATTATATATATATATATATATATATATATATATATATATATATATAGTAACCCTCTTTTATACTGAAACAGAAATGGGCTGAGAAAGAAATTACGGAAACAACACACTTCACAATAGCCACTAATGACCTAAAGTACCTTGGTTTAACTCTAATCAAGCAAGTCAAAGACTTGTATGAAAAAAAAATACATCAAGTCTCTGAAGAAAGAAATAGAAGGAGCTATCAGAAGATGGAAAGATCTCTCATGCTCATGGCTTGGCAGGATTAACATGGTAAAAAATGGCCATCTCATCAAAAACAATCTACAGATTCAATGCAAATCCCATTAAATTACAAACATAATTCTTTACAGAACTTGAAGGAAAAATTCGCAACTCCATATGCAATAACAAGAAACCCAGAATTGCTAAACAAGCCTCTACAATAAAAGATCTTCTAGAGGTATTTCCACCCCTAATCTCAAGCTGTGGTATAGAGCAATGATAATAAAAACTGCATGGTGCTGGCATAGAAACAGAATGGTGGATCAATAGAATCAAATAAATGACCCAGAAATAAACCCACACACATATGGACACCTGATCTTTGACAAAGATGCCAAAACCATACAGTAGAAAAAAGACAGCATTTTCAACAAGTGGTGCTGGTCTAACTGGATAAGTACATGCAGAAAATGGGAAAATAGATCCGTATTTATCACCCTGCACAAAACTAAAGTCCAAGTGGATCAAAGATCTCAACATAAAACCAGGCATACTAAATTGGCTAGAAGAAAAAGTGGGGAAGAACCTAGAACTCATTGGCACAGGAGACAACTTCCTGAACAGAACAACAACAGCACAGGCTTTAGGAGCAACAATCAATAATTGGACCTCATGAAACTGAAAACCTTCTGTAAAGCAAAGGTCATTGTCATCAGAACAAAGTGACAGCATACAGATTAGGAAAGGATCTTCACCAACCCCATATCTGACAGAGGGTTAATATCCAGAATATATAAAGAACTCAAGAAGTTAAACAGCAACAAACAGCCATTCTGATACCCTACTTTATATAAATAGATGGTATTAATAGGTACCAAGACTTTACAAAACATCTGTAATTCCTTCCATCTCAGTCATTGGATTCATGCTCACATCACTACAGAACACATTATGAAAGTTTCACATAAAAATTCTTGCTAAATTGAATTTAAGATCAAACAATTTTTGTTTGAAAGATTGAGGAGGGAAAATGGGCAAATGCAAGATCTTACATGTTTCATCCAGACATGTGATGATCCACTCCACCCACTACTACCCATGGCAGGAATGTTGTGAGTATTTCGCCTGTCCCTGTAGTGTTTCAAGACTTTGGAAGTGAGATCTGGTAGTCTTTTTCATTCTTTGTGTCCATGATCTCTAGAAACATCAGGGCTAAGCTAATATCCCTCTTGTTGCTTATGTTCCAAATGCAATCTTTTTTGCTGACCCATGTGTAGCTACATTTCTCACCCTCTTTATAGACTTTATAGTTCCAGTGTTTTGTGATTGAAGCCAGTCTTCTAAACATCAGGCAGATTTAACTAGTTCCTGAGAACCTTGAGCCGATATTATCCAACACCAAGCACTCTTAGCACTGATAGTTTATGGCTGTGTTCTAGGTTGTGTTCAGGTTTCAGAGCACCTGAGGGTTTATAATTTAATTATAGACCACTGTCCACTTATATGTCTGTCTCTTCCTTTCAAAGAAAAATATGCTAGTCCAGGCTTCAGCATCCATGTGTGAAAATACTATTACGGTAATATCAGGGCACCAGACCTTGGTACTAAATTTGTATATCCGTGTTCTGCAGGTCCAGTAATGTACTGTACTGTACCAGTACAGTTTCTCCTACAAAATTATGGCTTTTACAAAGAAATAAATACTCGTCCACACAAATGGAAGTTGGAAATTGTATTTCCTTTCTCAGATACAGATCTCACAGGATGCATGACTCCCTTTCTCTCTTGCACCCTCCCTCTTTTCCTCCCTCACCTCTCTCAGATATGACACACTGACACATTGGCAATGACAGAAGGTGATAAGGGATGATAAGAGAGTATGAATATTTCATCACTATCCATCAATAATCAGAATGCTAGCATAACCCTGTATACCATGCCTCTTCCACAGTTGTCTCTACTAAATATCAATTCACAATCACTGTCTGGACCACATAGAGACTTAACTTCTACTTTTATTGCTCATAAAAACTGACCCAACAAATTAGTTAAAATGAGAAATCAATGGATTAAAATGAAATCAGTCGAAGCATATCTTGAAAATAACAATATACCTATTACAGAAAATTTTATAAAATTTCTTATAGTCTAGGAACAAGGCAAGAACACTGAGAATGTGGGACATAAACCTAGAAGTCAGAGCCAACATAATAATTGAGTGGTCATAAAACGAAGACTAGAAATATTGGATGAAATGCTGTAAAAAGTCTCATTTTTGCAGAAAGAAGGAGATTTGAACATTTCTTAGTCAACCTAATCAAAGCAAAACTTTTTACAGTAAGAAATTGATAGTAGCAAGTTTGCAGGTCATGACATTAATTCAAGAATGATAGTGAGGTGCAAAACACTGGGAAGATAGAGGGGTGTGGATCCATAGCAACTTGTCTCTATATTTTACATGACAATTGCACAGTAATTGAAACTGTACACAACTCCACAGGCACTTGAAGACTTGAACTATACATTTTTAATTGATTTTATTGATTATTTTCATTTGATTGTACAATGGTGAATACAGTTGAACATCAAATATATCACTTTTGGATGGGACTAATAACTAATGTCTATGTGTTTTCAGAACACTTTATTTCTCTCCATTTAATAATTTTTGCTACTGGTAAACATCGAGTTTTATAAGATGTAAGATTATATATATATTTTTCCTTTAAATAATTAAGAAAACATTCAATGTGTAAAAATAGAAGCATTTCAAAATTAAAGAAATAAAACAGTACACTGTGATCAAACTAAAAGAAGTTAAATACCCTAAAAATGTTTTCTGTTTTGTTTTTAACATTCATAATATTAACATTGAACATAAAAAGCATAGAATAAAAACATATAGGTCCTAAAAAGTCCATTTTAATTAAAAATATTCTTTGTATACTTCTATAAAATGAAATGTGATCCTGAGAGGTCCAAAGTTTAAAGTTAGAGTCTTATTTCAGAATGAATAATAGATGCTTAAACAAGACCAAACAATCTGTTGCATGAGAGAAAAACATCTAATAACAAAGATAGACATTACCTGAGAATAAAGGGCTGGAAGATGGTTTTCCAAGCAAATGGACCAAAGAAGCAAGAAGGAATAGCCATTCAAATATCGAATAAAATAGAATTTCAACCAAAATTAATCAAAAGAGATGGGGAAAGGCACTTCACATTCATCAAAGGAAAATTCCACCAAGATGATGTTACAATCCTGAACATCTACATCCCAAATGCAAGGGCCCCACATTTATAAAATAAACTTTGATGAAACTTAATTCACACATAGATCCCCATACATTAAGTAGTGGGAGACATTAATACCCCACTTTCATAAAAGGACAGGTCAATAAAACAGAAAGACATGTTTGAAAAAAAAAAAAAAAAAAAAAAAAAAACTTCACTTCAATTTCTGAAGAAAGAAATTGAAGAAGATATCAGAAGTTGGAATGATCCCCCATGCTCATGGATCAGTAGGATTAACATAGTGAAAATGGCCATTCTGCCAAAAGCAATCTACAGATTCAATGCAATTCCCATCAAAATAACAACACAATCCTTTACAGATCTTGAATGAAAAATTCTCAACTTAATATGAAAACAAAAACCCAGATTTGTGGAAAGGATATTTTACAACAACAGATTGTCTAGAGGTATCTCCATCCCTGATCTCAAGCTGTACTACAGAGCAATAGTAATAAAAACTGCATGGTACAGCCATGAAACAGTAAGGAGGATCAATGGAACCGAATAAAGACACAGAAATAAATCCACACATATATCAATACTAGCTTTTAGACAAAGAAGGCAAACCATTAAATAGAAAAAGAGAGAGCATCTTCAGCAAATGGTGCTAGTCCAAAGAGATGTCTACATGCAGAAAAATGAAAACAGGTCCATATTAATCATCACTCAGAAGACTAAAGTCCAAGTGGATTAAACACCTCAATATAAAATCAGACACATTAAATCGGTTAGAAGAAAAAGTGAGGAAGAGCCTAGAACTCATTGGCACAGGAAACAACTTTCTGAACAGAACACCCACAGCACAGGCTCTAAGAGCAACAATCAACAAATGGGACCTCATGAAACTGAAATGTTTCTGTAAAGCAAAAATACTGTTGTCAGAATAACATGACAGCCTACAGACTGGGAAAGGATCTTCACCAACACTATATTTGATATAGGGCTAATATCTAGAATATATAAAGAACTAAAGAATTTAAAATCAACAAATCAAATAATGTAATTAAAAAAGGGGAAAAAGAGCTAAACAGAGAACTCTCTGTAGAGGTATGTAGAGTGGCAGAGAAACACTTGAAGAAATGTTCAATGTCCTTATCCACCAGGAACATGCAATTCAAAACAACCTGAGATTTTACCTTTACACCCATTAGAATGGCTAAGATCAAAAACTCAAGTAACAATACATGCTGAGAGGTTTTGGAGAAAGGGGGGAACCTTCCTCCATTGCTGGTGGGAATGTAAACTTGTACAACTACTCACTTTGGAAATCAATCTGGCATTTTCTCAGACAATT
>JAEOAE010000934.1:0-26595 GCA_036365155.1 Meriones psammophilus
TTGTCGAGTTGCATTGATTTGTAAACTTCCGTGTCTGGTACACATGCTGCTATGAGTATGTCTGCAGATATCTGTTGACATACGTATTAGAAAGAGCGACTCTTACAAGCAAAAAAGTCCATGAATTCTGCCGGTGCATTCAGATAACAACTCAGGCTCTCCACTATGCAGCGCGTGAGCCTTTGTGAAATAGTCTTTATGTACGCGGGGACACTGTACAAATGTGGTTATCTGTGTGAGGAGATTATCCTACCGACAGCAGCTATTCTTCTACCTCACTGATCACAGGTTTTTATTTTAGTATTAACATAATTACGCGTATCTGTCCGTATTGCAGTAGAATGCATTTACTATACGTCTGTGTATTTGTTGTATACAATAGCGGTTCAAAGTACCAGTCAGCAAACGTCGATATAAGGATCCATCTGTACGAAGAGGGGGTGTACATTACACCGCACAGGCGTGCTCGTTTGGTGTGTTACGTCCTCCTTCTTCACCACCGTAAGACGACGCGCCAATGCAGCACTCTGCGATGTGTACACAGAAAATGGAGAAAAACTTTTCTTCCATCAAAAGTCTAAACATACCACAATACGTGGGACCACACTGTAGCGCCGTGTACGCTACAGCAGGAGATAGGCGCGGTTATGATACGGGCGTACGGGTAGATATAAAAGGCCTGAGACAGAAAGTGAAAGATAGGCGCAAATGCATTATCAGATGCGTTCGCAATGGAGGAGATACCGTAAGACAGAGTTTGTTTGTACATTTCCTACAACAGATATGCTGGGAGACGCACATTGGCGTGATCAAGGCTGCCCCCGGCCGTACGCCTCTTATATTTGTCGTACGTGAGTGGTGCTGTGCAGCACCACATACACACTACAAGTATCGAGAGACCTTATCAGATGCGGGAAAAGTCGAGTCTATTATGCGTCATATGTATGTAGTGTACAGAGGTAGAGAGAAGAGTGGAAATGAAGAGATACAGAGTAAGTCGAATAAAGAATAAATTTCAGAAAAGAAACATGTTGAACTAGATACAGAAGCAGTCCGAGCGTTCTCTTCTTTTTCCCCTGATGAATGCATCCACACAAGACACAAGAGTATCCTCTTCGAAACAAGGTACTCGTTCATGTCAAAACCATCGGCACCAAACACGTATTTTCTTTTGGTATGCACACATGTGTAGATACTGTTTGCTTGTGTTGTTCTGCAGCATAGAGAGGGGACAGCCACAGACGGCTAAACCCGAGCTTAAGACGTTTTGTGTCGCTGGAGGATCTGCTATAAGCGCGGGAGACGGTGAAGGTCGCGGTGGCGTCTGTGGTCGTCGGAAAGCGATGTCTTCGAGTTTTCCCCTGATACTGATTTTCGCGTCTCTCTCTTCACGCTGCTGAACCTCAGTTTCTGTGGAACGCTTCCATCTGGATTTCTGTAGACAATTTTGAGGTTACACTCTCCGCCTTCGTTACAGAAAACTGCCCAGAGAAGGAGACCTGAAATCGACTGCAGAGGTCCGTGATTTTCTGCGAGACTCCCAGCCACTGCCAAACCGCAGAACAAAGAAAAGCTGCTCATGAGGAGACAGTTCAGCTATGCAGCAGCAGCAGCAGCAGAATATCAGGAAGAAGCAGCAGCAATGTGAAGACGTACCTGCGGAGAAAACGAGAAAACATGAAAATACGGCAAAGAAGAAAATGCGAAATAGACGAAGATGAAAAGAGAGGAACAGAAAGCGATAAGAAGATAGAATACACAGATCTGTAAAGGCAGAAAAGAGACGCAGCAGCTGTCTGTGAGAGGGACGAGGAGCGAAGAAGAAGAAGAAGAAGAAGAAAAGGACGCACTAAAAAAGCAAAGACCAGAATTTTCGCCAGAGAGGACGCTTAGAGACATACACCGACAAAGAAGAAGGGGCTAAGCGGCCATCAAAGTGAAGAAAAAACCAGCTCCTCAAAAAATTGTAGTGGGGAGTCAAAAGAATATTACATAACTACGCGGGTGATGAGAAATGGGAAAGAAAAGGAATTGCCATGAATAGGTTAAGAAGAACAGCAGAAGACATACGCGCGCATAGTCGCGGGGATTTATAAAGAACAACTGCGCACATATTTCTCCATGAGGTCTCCCTACTCTGTCTCTCTGCCTTCACTCTCTCTTTCTTCCTCTCTACACGCATTTATTTCGGCATAAAAAAGCTCGAGAGAAACGAGGGGAAGAGAAGTAGAAATTGAGAGGAACGGCTAACGTTGGGATGTCGATCGAGAGACGCTCATATCAAGAGACGCGGAAGAGGTAGGTCAAGGAAAGAGAAGGAAACGGTTGGGCCCCATAGCGAACGATGAAGAAGAAGAAAGTAGAAATGGGTGAGCCACGTAGAAAGAATACCTGCAGGCTACCACAGATCAGATATGCATAAAGCATACAGACACGCAAATCACATATATCTACCTATACATAATATGTATATATATATATATATATATATGTATATACATATCTGCGTACACACAGATATATATATATATATATATATATCTACCACACGGGAAAAGAGAGTTACACACGCATGCGGGCGGGGATATGCAGCGATCAATGATAAGCACACAGTCTGGCAACCTGCTGCACATGCTGTTGTACTAGGGACTACGCACATATAACTACATCATGTACGAATACATAAATTGTTAAGCAAAATGCATCCTAGGTATAAACGCGCCCAGAAATAGACAGACATCATTACATATCTACACGCACATAATCTAGAGAGCGTATATATATATATATATATATATATATATATGGACGTGTGTGTTTGTTGACGTCTACGAGGCCTACATTCACTCGTACTCGACAATGTGGTCCAGTCTGTGAGAATGTAGGCATTGCGGAGGCATTGAAGTGACGGATGTGAGGATAGGTAAAGAGAAAGAGAGCTTAGAGATTTGTGGCACCGTACGGCACATGAGAAGACATTCTTGCCTTCACGTAGGCTGCGGTCCTGAGGGCTGCGCGATCAGTCCACAAAATCCTCGATGTCTCGCATGCAATATCTCGTGTCTTAAGGTATCTCAACTCATACTCATCTTTTTCAATTTCTTCTGGACATTAGAGACGCAAAAACGTACACTACTACCTACGTGGACTGAAGTGGCGTTGCGCGTTCGCGGTTCTGCGTACACAGCAAGTTTCAGGTGCACGAGTGTATGTACACCGGAAACGTGCATGTTCCACCTGCAGGAGGACATCTCACCTTTTTCCCGTCACGCTGCTGCTCGTCCTTCATCACTGCTGCCTCTCCACGCAGCAGCAGTTCCTCCTGCCACAAACAGCAGCAGGAGAATCGCCAGCAGCAGCATCGCACCTGCGACTCACCACCATCCACGCCCGGCTGCTTCCCATTTCTTCCCTTTCCGCTGCTGCAGCTTGGATTTTCTTCTTCAAGAATCTGATCCCTCCAGTCTTCTTCTCTAAAGCCACCATCGTCGCCAACATCCATCAGTTCCTCTTCTTCTTCTTTCTTCCCTTTCTTCTTTTTTTCCTTCGTCTTCTCCTTGTTTGTCATGTGCTTCTTCGCCTTCCCTCTCACCGCAATGTTTCTCCTCCACCGGTCGCTGAGGCCCAGGAACGACGGGAAGTGAACATGAAGCGCCCGCTTGCTGCCACCTCTTCCTGATCGCGTATTTTCTTCTTTTCCAGCAGCACGTGCCTCTGGACGCAGAAAAAAACAAGAAAGAAGAAAAAAGAAAAGAAGAGATCCAGTGCTGAGACATGCGGAACCACGCCGCTGCAGAGGTTGCAGCTATCACTACGTCACGCAGATGAACTGAGACAGCAAGCAGTGAAGATTCCTTCACACGCCGCATATCGGGAAATATACTGAATCTCTTCATGAACTATGTTCACGCCCTGAAGACGGCGCGCCGATCACGGAATTATCACTTGCTCGATTCCTGCCATCCACATCCATATATGCAGCACATTGCTACCCTAAACGTCAAATATATATATATATAGCTACGTAGAGGGACACGAGGAGAAACAGAAGACAGAGATATCTACACATACGTCCAGAGAGATAAATATATGCAAAACATACATCAGCTTCAAAAGAAATATATACGTGCTGTCACTGCCACGCTATTTAAAAAGTCCAGTGGTATATCTACGAGCGACGATACACATATATATGTTCAGATCTCCACACACATTCTCGCGTGTCGCGTCGCTTTATATGACCACATGTGAGGTCTGTAGAGAGAGCATGCGTGCGAGAGTATACCAGTCATGAGGGACTTCGGCTATCGCGGGTGTGTTGGTGGGGCGTCGTCGTGCAGTAGGAGTCGCAGCAGATAGACGCCCGGAAAATATTTCTGATTTCTGCATATCCAACAGCATCAAGATTTGCTGTTTTAATTCAGCGTTTTGAATACCTTTGTTCGCTTATGGTCTCTTAGCATTCTTTCCTCTCTTGTCTCCGTTTCACGTGTGTCTCTCCTGCACTCGCTCTGCTATTTGACCATCTGCTGATGTTGCTGCAGCGTGTATTTTCTCCCTTTTGCTTCTGACAAGCAGCTTGAAGAGACTTCACACGCAGCAGCTCCAGCTCAAGGTGCGAGGCGTCGACCAGCGGCAGTAGCAGTTTCTCGAGAGAAGGCGTTGCTGTCGCCGCAGGAGCCACCACGCGCAGAGATGGTGACGCCGCGAGACACCGGGAAGAGATAAAACATAACGCCTGTACAAGCAGCAGAACCACAGGGGTTGAGGCGGGGATAGGAGCGCAGGACAAATGAAGCTCTGCTTGCTGTTTTGAACAACAGCGTTCTTCTCATGTAGATCACGCACTGCAGACAGACGCCCGACCGACAAGGAAGAGAGACAGGCACGGAAGAAACAAAGACAAAGAAAGACTGAGCGGGCATACATACATACAGAGAAAGACAGAGAGATACAGAGACCAAGATATATATATGTATATATATATATATATATATATACATAGAGAGAGAGAGAGAGAGAGAGAAAGAGAGAGAGAAAGAGAGAGAGAGGGCACAGATACATATAGGTACGTAGAAAATGTGGAGAAAAATCACCTCCACAGGTATGAGGTATGGGTGATTCACACATCGCGCCTCTATCTATGCGCTTCATATATATGTGAAGAGAGGCAAAGTAGTCACTTGTGGAAGCAAAGGCAAGAGACACGCATCTAACGCCTGAGAGAGAGAGAAGCACTCATGAGTCCTCAAGCGTTGCAGACATGGTCTTCGGAAGGTTCTTTGTCTCTGTATCTGTATACCACGATACAAACAGAAGAGAAAGAGGTATTCCTGAAGAGAACGGCACGAGTGTACACAGACGCATACCCTTGAGGCCTTGGTCAACATATTTCAAAAGTGCATCTTCAGGAAAGGCCACCTTGAGTCATACAAAGCCTTAAGAGGAGACATAGAGAGTGCAGTTTCTGAGGAGACTGCAGTTTGCCAATATTTCCATTTCTCTTCTTCGGTGGAGAATCTGCTTTTCATGAGAACAAGAGAAGTGAAAGTCTCTCCTCCACGATGTTTCAAATGTCAACTAGAATGTTGACATCACCTGGCGCTGATGTGATACTAAACACTTCTTAGAGCTAAGCGCTATGAGTATCGATGATAATAACAAGCACCTTACATAAACATCGGAAGGGAAACTAGACAAGATCCTCTGCAGACAGACCAGTACAGACATTGAAAAGTACACCGCTTCACCGTTAGAGGCATATACAACTCTTCACACTAGCAACCTCTAGCATTCCTCCGAAGTTCTTCATCTTATGAAATATGAGATGCAGCACAGACGACCACTTCTCACGCAGTGAGCAGCAGCTACTTGGCTCCGCAGCAAGGCTCTCTCTTTAAACACGCCCGCCCTGAGCTGCGGTGCTCCACATGCATTCACACGCATGAGTACAGCGGATTGATATACATAAATACATATCTATAGCTGTATATATATATATAATATAAATATATATCTATACGTATATATGGAGTTTGCGTCCCAAGGCGCGTACCTCAACATCGGTGTTTGTAATGGAGACACGACGCAGTGGTGGGGGAGACGCGGTACATCGGGAAACTAGGGAAGCAACGGCTTCCCTCCGATGAAGAAGTCTGGGATTCTGCTGCGTTTCTTCTGAAAACGGCAAGTGAACAACTAATTGTATGTCGTCTGCGGGCGTAGCGCCTGATCAGAAGCGCCCATCGACCACTGCCGCCTCTTCAACGAGGCTGCGCAGCAGAGATGGCTCTGTGCCTGCAGCAGCAAAGGAAGCACACCACGTCCAGTGAGAGCTATTGCCCTTCTTCAAGTAAGCACCGCATGAGAGGAGACGTCTGCCTCCACAAAGAGATGCCTGTCTCCACAAGGAGATGCCTGCCTCCATAACGAGACATGGGCCTTGTCTCTATAAAGCCCTCGCGAAAAAAGTCTACTGCGGTCTATTCATCTGTGCACATGAGACTACCACGAGGGGAAAGAAAAAGAAAACCGAAAGATCACCAATACCTACTCTCTTTCATATATAAATGTTTCAAAAAGCGACAGATTTCTTTCTCTCTGTTTCCCTCTCTCCTCTGTTTCTTTCTTTTCTCTCTCCATCTCTCTCTCTCTATCTATATATATATATATATATACGTTGACGTTTCTGCGTGTGCCAGTAGAGATATAGGTTGATGCTCAGGTGTAAGCATCCTGCGGAGTGCGCCTGCTGATGTCGTACGTTGCGGCGCATAGGTACACCGTGTGGTATCTTCTGGTGCTTTGAGTTTGTGTACACCGCAGCTGTATTTGTGCGTACCTCTACAGTGAGAGGAAATGTTCTTTTTGCGTCATGGAGACGCCGTCCGGTATCTCCAACGCGGTGGATGACGCCTGAGCACTCGAAGAGCACTTTTTATACGCAGCGAATTCCACTGTGATATCGTCTGGCAAGTTTGTTTTCTCGTCTCCGTCTCTCTTCGCTTCACTGCTGCCAACCTGTTCGGACGCGACAGAGACGTTGACAACATGGAAGAGGGAAGTCCAGCGATATCCCTTGAGCAGCGGTTTCACACGATATCGTAGCATCTTCTGCTGCTGCTGCCCTCCGTTGAGAGACACTGCCTGCAGTCCTGTCTCTCTGCGGAGTGAAGATGCAAAGCGCCTTCGCTATTAGTCAGCGTACCCAACGCACGCGCAGCTGGATCATCCAGCAGCGTCCAGGACAGCAATACGCCTTTCAAACTTCTTACTTCCTTCTCCTTCCTGCTTGTGCTGGCTGCAGCAGCAACAATACAGACTGTTACTGTCGCTTGTCTACAGCATCACACACACGAACAGCAGAGACGGAACGAGACAGACAGCAAAACTCCACACCAGCGGTTTCATGCACAACGAGATGGAGACAGACACGCTGGGCGGGGACAGAAAGATGAAACACATACAGAGACAGGAGATATAAACAGGTAGATAGAGATGTACAGAAAGATATACAGATGTACCTTGAGGATAGGAGACACCTCTAGACAAACAGTTGGAGACGTAGGTCTCCTTCCCTACTCTCTTTCTTGTTTTCAAACCACGTCTGGAGATTGCAGCCGCTGTCTCTCCCTCCCTCACCGCAGTAGCGGCGCCTGTCAGTAAGACCTTTGCTCCACCAGCTTCACACGAATATCACTATCCTACAGGTTAACATCCATATATACAAACAGATCAGGAGGTATATACATATAGGTACACACAGATATATGCATACATGTCAATATTTATATATGCAGGAGTATACGAGTGTATACACCGCAATATATATATGTGTATATGTGGAGAAAGAGAAAGCGCAGCAAATTCCTGCTGTGTGACTGGAGGTGAGAGACTCTCATGTTGCTCTGAAGTTTACTTGACGGCATTGTGAAGACGTGCCCGGTGGGTTGTTTCCGTCTTCATTTGAATGTTCTTCTCTGAGGCTGCAGCAGACGTAGAGGCTGCTGTTTGACAGATAGCCCGGGAGACTTACAGTGACGGTGGTGCGAGACAGGAGCTCCAGTAGGGCTTCCCTCTCTGTCCTTGCTGCGGAAGGACTCTTTCTTTGCTGCAGCAGCAGACGCCAGTGCTGCTGCTTGGTCGCGCTGCTGCTGTTCGTTGTTTTGTGGGGCGTCTCGAAGAGACGGCAGCGTCAGAGACAGGCGCTGGCTCCTGATTACATCGCATCGCGCCTGAAGAAGCTGCCGTCTACGCGAGTGCACTGGTGGACAGCGTCCCTGTGTCTGCCGCCTGAAACGGAAGAGAACGCCTTCCAGAGGGAGACAGCTCCTTCAATGATGCACTGCTGCTCCACGACGAAGCGAAATCACCACGGATCTCTGACCGCTCTTTCTTTGCCAAAGCGCCGCACCGCAGGGAGTATTCGCATCAGCAGCAGGACTCCGCAGCAGCAGCAGCAGGAGACTCAGCAGCAGCAGGGCAGCAACAGCAGCCGTGGCAGCGCTGCTGCTACTGCTGAGACAGACGAATGATCGGATGCGCAACGAAGAAAGTCATGTGAAGAAGGTGGGAGAAGTTCACTGCAATCTCTGCCGCAGCAGCAGCATTTTCTTCTTCTATGAAGTCCAGGAACAGGCAACTGTGCAGAGCACTCCCACTGGAGATGTCTTCTTTTTTCCGTATCCTTTGAAGCTACCGGTGTCGTGTTCTCGTCCCGCTGCGTTGCGAGGGAGACACGTTGAAATGTACAACGCACAACATCAAGCACCTTGCTGCTGCTTCGCTGTGGGGTCTCTCGGATCCTCTCTTCTTCTTTGTCCTGCTGCCGCTGCTGTCGCTGCTGCTGCTGCCGGCTGAGACGACTTCGGGGGAACGAGAGCTCATGCAGCGCAGCAGCAGACATCGTTCCTTTTCTTTTCTTTCCTTGTGCTGCTGGCTGCAGCGGCAGCACCTCTGCCTGAACTCTGCGCTGCAGCACACGGACGTGCATCTTTCAGTGTTGCGTCGCCCGGGAGCAGCAGCAGCAAGAGGAAGGAGCGGGAGACGGGGGTCGGTGTGGAGACGGAACAGGACGATGCAACGAGGGCATAGGCAACAGGCGCGCGTGCGGAGACACACGGTGAAGTCTTCTTCAGAGGAAATGAACTTTCGCTGTGTTGTCAACGTTGAAACAGTTCCAGCACCCGCCGCCAGAGGCAGTGAAGAAGAGACAGGAAAGGACCACCACCAGATGTATTCGACTCTCCACAGAGTATGGCCTGTCTGCTCGAATGCAAAAATGCTGCTACAGAAGACTCCTTCCCCTGAAACTCCACGGAAGAAGACGCACCTCCTCCACCCCACCCCGGACGGCAACGTTCTGACTCTCCAACGTTCACCGGTGGAAGCATCACCTGTGCGCAACATCCCTGCTTCATCACCCACGCGTAAACTTACATACATATATATAGACGTATATGTATATATACCTTTCAAAAAGACACATATACATATGCCTCTAAAAATTATCTATCTCTCTCTCTCTATACACATATATGTGTATATGTAGATATGATGTACGTATCGATATATACATTTATACGTAAATCCTTCTTATGAATATATATATATATATATATGTATATATGCCCCTCCAAGGATTGTTTGAGTGCTCACGACAGCCTTCACAGCAGCAGGAGGACGACTGCGAGAGACCCGCATTTGCTTCTCCTCCTGCTCTACAGCCCCGACGTTCTTTGTCATCAGAAACAAAAGAAAGACGCTTTCTCTCTGCGCTGCTCACTCTCTCTACCGCCCTCAGACAACATACATGTCACTCTGCTGCAGCGCTCCTCTGACGCTTATTACACCTATCTGCGTGACTCACACATACTCTTCCTCCGTCTTCCCTACGTCCAGAGACACCAACAAAAAAAATCAGGTTAATATATACGAGGGACACACCTATGCAGATATATACTAGTATATATAGAGACAGGCACAGAGAGGTATATACAATATATATATATATATATATATATATATATATGTACATATGTATATATGTAGATGAATATGTAACTTGTGTATATGTGGATGTGTGTATAGACGTATTATTAGGTGCTGAAGGAAGAGGATGTACAGACGGGGTGACATATGACGATGCGGAGACGTTGGGGAAAAGAGCAAAGCAGATTTCAGCAAAGAAGAGTTCTACGAAGAAGACGAAGAAGATAAGCAAGTCATTACACAGAAGAACAAGCTGGACTCTTCCACGTTTTCTGTGAAGAAGAGAGTCAATTAAAGACGATTGAGGTCCAGAGAGGCATAACCGGGGCGACAGGTGAGGGCACTTTCAAATGAACTGCATGATTATGAGATAAACGAAGAGGAGAACCATATACTGTCAATGCCGCCGACATGCGGGTCACAAGACCTCTTCGGCGTTATTCTCCACAGAGAGCGGTGATCTCATCATCACCTTCATGTGGGGTAACTTTAGAGAGGCGCCACCGACAGACACGGTAGTCTTTTGAAGACATTCATTTGCATATATATGGATGTGTGTGGGAGAGAGACGAGGAAAAGTAGAGAGAAAAGAAGAAGAAAAGAAGAAGACGACTTTCCATGCTCAATGATGAAGAATTCCTTCAAAAACTCGCCTGTACATGCATGTCTCACTGACGTTCAGATCCTGGGAAGCTCAAAGACAATGCAGGTGTGTAGGTTTCTACAGAAGAGACAGAGAGACAAAGGAGACAAAAAAGAAAGAAACCTGAAGGCCCAAAGGAACACACCTCTTTCCAATTGAAGAGCATCGCAGGCTTCTCTACACGTATTCAGCCCTACTTATGTAGCTAGCTCCATCAGTCGTACACGGTTTTGGAGCAGAAATGAGAAACAGACTCAATCAGATCTTCTCTTTCTTCTCTCTTCCCTGTCTCCCTGCCGTTTTGTCTCCCTATCTCCTGCTACGTCGCTGTCTCCCTCCACGTCCCTTTGTCGCCTGCTGTATCTCTGTTTCTTCTGTGTGTGTGTGGGGGGGTGAGAGACACTTACATCGATGGTCTGCTGCTTCCAGCACAAAAGGCAGTGCATGTCTTTGGCAAAAGACTGAGACCTGCTGAGAGGACTTCTTCCACCTGCTGCTCTTCTATAATCGAAAATTTGTATTCTCCAGCAGGGAGATCCCTCAACAGAGAAGAAGAAAATGCCCACTGAGTATCATCTCTTCTCTTGAAGACGTCTCGCTCTATCCACACTTGCGCAAGGCGCTCCTTCTTTCTTTCTCCTTCTTCTTCTCTCTTCTCTGCCTTCTACCACCTCCTCTCGTCATCGTGTCTCTCTTCGCCCTCAACTGCATCGCCCACCACGCGAGAGATCCGCAGTGCCAGCCGAGACGCAGAACACAACCCTCTCGCAACAAATGCAGTAGCAGCGGCGTCTCCAGCAGAAGCAGCAGCAGCTATTCCAGCAGCAGGGGGCGCCTTCCGCAGCGGCGGTAGTGTCTTCCGCAACAACGGGGGTTGGGGAGGAACATGGACTTGTCCTTGAACTTTGTAGGCGCGTTTCACTGAGCGCAGATCGAGAAAGGAACAGCAGCAACAGCCACTGCTGGGCTGCTGTCCCCCGTGGCAAGACAGCAGCCACATTATAGACACTGTGAGCATTCGCCATGAAAACAGCGGTCCCCTGCAGCACACACCCCACACATACGTCGACACAGAGAAGTCTAGACAGCATATAGAGACACAGCAGACGCGGACACAGGATACACAGGCAGGACATGTAGACAACATAGGTAACGAGATCAGAGTAAACACGCATAATGTGTAGACACATCATAAGTACATGACAAATTGGCACATGTTTTGTAGAGGTGAATACGTAGACCCATACTACGTAGACGCATACTACCGTAGACCCATACTATGTAGACCCATAATTGTAGACCCATACTATGTAAACCCATAGTATATAGACCCATACTATGTAGACCCATAGTATGTAGACCCATACTATGTAGACCCATACTATGTACACACGCACTGTGTAGACATGCAGCGTAATAAAAAAGTGACATAAGCTATAAGTATATAGACACATATATAATATCATATATAGAGAGTCAGCATATATATATATATATATTGACTCTCTAATAGTGTACGACTGAAATCGGGAGATACACGTCTCTTATTTATCTTTCTATTTCTATATATCCTTCATCAGCAGAGGAAGGCAGCTGCAGAAGAGAGAAAAGCCATTTCCATCCCTCATAATACCTTCTTCAAAATGGAAAACCTGCCGCTTGTGCGGAGCAGCTCCTTCTGTCGGCGATGGCGAAACGCGGTGTACGTACACCGCAATCTCACGACTTTCTCCTCCTTCTCCTGCCTTCGCTGTTTCTTCCACTCTTCCACACACTTCGACTCTGCCACCACCAGCAGGCTGCACCTGACGTCTCAACGATATCTCTTCCTGGTGATCCTGCAGCAGCAACAGAAGCAACAGTCAACCAGAATAGATGAAGGGCATCAGTAAGAGGGAAGCGAGGAGACGAATGAAGGAGCGCGGTGGGCGGTGGAAAAAGCTGAAAGAAATAAGAGACGTCGAAGAGCTGACGGAATGAAAGACGCAAACAGCTCAGTATATTCAACAGAGGAGACGGTGTGCGAGAGGACCACGAGGTGTTGTGAGACACCGCCACAGGGGGCACGCAACATTGCATGTCGCGAAAGGGGACAGAGACCTTAATGACATAAAGAGTCACCATTTCTTTCTTCACTGGGGTGGATTCATATATTTTGCGAAAGAGGCTTGAGAAATGGAATGAAAGAGCATTCAGATTCGCTCAAAGTCTACAGTAAATGGTATGTGGGAGACCTTCTATTCTCAATCCGTCTCTAACTCTTTTCATATATATATATATATAAACCCAAGTCCCTAACAACAGAGCTTTTGTCTACTGTGTTTTGCACGACCTCTCTTCGCTCTCGAGGCTTCAAATAGAGATTTCGCCGCCCACCTCCACCTCAAGGAGAGGTGCAAAGCGTGGCTCAAGCGTCTTACACATCGAAGAGAAGAAAGAAAAATACGCTCCCGTGAGTCTACTGCGCAGAGAACTCATCCTTCTCTCCTTCTGGGAAGGAGAAAGACCTCCCAAGATCATCTTCCACGCATCACACGCCACGCAGCTCAAGACATCCATACATATACATATATATAATAGATATACATATATAGAACAAACACACGTACAAGATATACATATATATAACATAGACGTGTAACAAATATATACGTAGATTTGTGGTACAGGGTTCCGCATGCCGAGTAGAGGTTGTAGAGAAGGGTGACTGCTTACCAGTCGAAGAGAATGAAAGAGATATGTTGCTTGAGTGACATGCACTGGGCCAGCAGTGTCTCTCTCCTTTAATCTAATAGAGAAATGTCCTTTGGCACCAGCGAGACCTTCCCCAGCAGTTGCTGCTTATCTTCTTTTCTTCTCTTCTTCCGCCTGCTGCTGTCTCTGCATGCGGGACTTATCTTCTGCTGCTGTTGGTGCTCTGAATGAAAATCCTTGCTCCAGCTACCCCTTCAACTATTGAATCGCAGCTCTTCACCGCTGCTGCTGCTGCACCTGCTCCCTCGTTGCTGCAGGGATGCTGCACCGTCACAGCAAATTCCTGCAGCTGTCAGTCGCACATAGCCGGGACAGATACACACAGAGACAGATGTGAGCTGGATTAGTGAAAGTACATATGTAGAGCTCATACAGAAAAGGCCTAACCTACCTCACATCATCTCCATATACCACAGTTTATAAGACCAACATATAGATGCGCTTCCGTACCATATACATATAAACAGATGATAGTGCTTATCTATAGACGAACGTGCTTATCTATATCTATGCCAGAACACATCTTTATGTGGTGTGTACATATTTCCCTCTCTATATCTGCATGCATTTATATATATATATATATTTATACATATACATATATAGCTAACATATAGAATATATATGTGTTTACATATCTCTATCTACATATCTGGAAGATACATAGATATAGATATATATATATATTATATTGCTTGCAAGGCGAAGAATACACATGTATATATATTTTTTATCTGGCATGAAGAGAATGCGTTGAAACCTTGAAGCGTTGACCACTGACGCACCGAAGCTGTTAGTAAAGAAGATAAACATTAACTATATACATATAGATATTCTATCTATCTATATGTACATACATAAAATATATATCTATATATGTGAATATTCAGGCGGAGACGACACCTTCCTGTCTATGTATGGGGAGACAGGCGTGACGTTCCCTGTTCCCCTCGAAGAAAGAGTTGCATACGGGCTATCTGCAAATGAAAAGAAGTTGTTCCTGTGGGTGTTTTGATGTCCCTTTTCAGCGTAGAGCGTCTCCATTCAAAGAGAAAAGAAAGAGGAAGTACGGCGAAGACGCTGCATCAGCGACAGACGCCCGAAGGCAGAGACGCGAAGGCGAGAAGAGAGACATCAAAGACATGCAAAGAGAGAGAGAGAGACAGACAGACGAAAAAAGAAAAGAAAGAGGAAGTGAAGGAAAGGGAAAGAGTAAGAAAGAAGAAAAAAAGAGGAACAGCGAAAGGAAAAGGGCGAGGGTGCAGAAGAACTGAGTGTGCTGTGCTGTGGGGAGTGCATTGAGAGCATGCAGTACGCAAAGAAGTACGGAAGTTTCTTCCTGTTGCTGTATAGAAGAAAGAAGAGGAAAGCAGCATCACACTAGAGAAAGGCAAAGACATTCGCAGAAGAAGAAGAAATGTCTCTGACGATGGACAGACGCCGTAGCGAAAGATTTTCGCTTTCGAAAAGAAATCAGAGCTGCAAATGTATAAACAGAGCAAAAGAGGGTGTTGGCTATCACGCTGCTGCTACTTCTTTCTGCTGCTGCTGGCATATGACAACAAGGACATATTATGATGATATTCTTTCTTCGCTTGAGGGTCCCTGCAGCAGTTAATCTTCTTGTCGACAGCAACGGTTACCTTGAAGGTTCCAGCATGGACGATGCCATGAAGCTGCTGCTGCCGCAGAGAGAATGAAACTTTCTGCTTCAAGATCTTTCTGTTCGGGATGAAAATAAACCACATGCGAGAAGACCTCCACCTGCTATTATTTCTTTATCTAAGTGTCTCTTCTTTGGGGTTCGGTCCTCCCTGCACCTGTTGCTGCTTTCTTTCTCTTTCTTGCCGCTGCTGTTGTTGCTCGTCCTTCTCTTTCTCTATTGCTGCTGTTGCTTTTCTTCTCTGGCTGCTGCTGGTGTGTTCACTGGCAGCTGGTGGGTGCAACTGCAGTGCTGCTGCTGCTCCGTCGAAGAGGGGTGAAGTAGCAGCAGATGGCTGGCAGGAAAGCAAGCGATATCTACAGGGAGAACAGCAGTAAAGAGGAACCAGCCCGCTGCGGCAGGAGCAGCAACAGCATACTGGACTCGCTGCAGCAGCGTGTGAGGTGATGCGAAGAAACGGCTGAGGTCTCAGCAAAGACGTTTGCGTATCTTCGAGTAGCAAACAGCAGCAGCAGATGAAGAAGAAATCAATCAGAAGATTTGCAGTTCAACGAAGAAGAAGAAGAGAAGAAGAAGAAGAAGAGACAGAAGGTGCAGTGGCAGGACGGCAGCGACGAGATGAAATATCCTCCTTCCGAAGAGTCACAGCGTCAGCAAGAGCCTCTTCGAATACCGAGAAAGGAAGAAGGAGAAGAAGCAAGAGGACAAGAGATGTCCAGAGCCTCCAGGCCCAGCACCGCTGCAGAGGGGTTTCCTGAGACAAAGAAACATTTCAAATGCCATTCGCTACAAAAGAAGTCAAAAGAGAACAGGAGAGGGGAGAGAGAAAGAAACAGAGGCAGAGAGAAGACAGAGAGAGAGACAGAGAGAGAGACATAATGATTGGATGAAATCAGTGGTAAGAGGCGGAGAAAGACATGTCTGAGAGTCTCAGTGAAGAAAAAAATGCCTGCTCGCGGCAGGCGAAACTGCTACTGCTGCTGTCCTGCGTGCCTCTCCACTGCAGGTCAGGTCGACATACTATATGCATATATATGTTTACATATATATACATATATATACAGAGAGAGAGAGATAGATCGATCGATATAGATAGATAAACATATGTACATATACATATATATATATATATATATATGTATATATAAATGCATATCTCTCTCTCTGTATATATACATATATAAATGAACATCTTACATATATACTCATTGAAAGAGAAAACAGAAGCACATGGGTAGACACGGCTAGAGGGCAAGATGCAGATACAGAGAGACAGAAAGAGACAGAGATACAGAGACAAGATAAAGATGCAAAAGAAAACAGAGACAGAGAGAGATACCAGATGAACAGATGGGTATACGTGTCTCGATGCGGGCAGGCTTCTTCTGTATAGATCGGTGTATAGATCAGAGGAAAGATATCACGAAAGTGAGAAGAGGCGTCCGTTGAACAGGTGGTTCTTTGTTGCTGCTGCATTTTGTTTGAGACGATACCCGCTGTGGTTTGACTTTCCCATGACAGCCCGAAGCGTGTGAGCTGCAGCACGCACTTGGTTGTGTTCTGCTTCGCTTGATACCGCGGCGGTGCTGTCTCCGTCTTGTGGCCTTGTGGCCTCGGGCCTCGAGTCTCCGTCTCCCTGTCCTCTCACCAGCAGCAGTCTGCCCCTGCCTTCTCGGTCTCTCCTGCTGCTACTGTTGCAGAAGTGGTCACGTGGAGACTGCCCAGCAGCAGCACTTTTGCCTGAGGCTGTGAGGCGCAGCAGCAAGGGTCACTGCTGCCACCAGCGAATAATTCCGTCTACGTTTAAAGAGCCTTCTTCTTCAGGAGCAGCCTCTGGGTGCTGCAGAGGTGGACACTTAGGGTGCAGCAGCAACGTAGAAGACTTGAGCTCCAGAAGACCTGGATGAATCACCAGTGAGACAAATCTGCCGTTATGGTCTGTCCCTACAGAAGTAAAAGAATTTCGCTTGTTGATTGCAGCAGTTGTTTCTAGAGCCCTCTGCTCCTGCTGCTGTGTCTCCGCCTGCTGTCTGGTCTGCTTTCCATCTCCTGCTGCCGCAGGGCGTCCCGCCAGTCCCCCGCTGTCTCCCCCCACAGACGCAGGCTGCAGCTGTGGTCTCCAGCGGGAGACGCTGTCTCGAGAGCGACGCCGCAGCCGCACCTGCAGACCAGAGACATCAGCGCTGCCACTGCTGCTGCCTGTTTGTACCGACTCTCCCAAAGCCTGCAGAGAGAGGAAAGCATTTGCCGCAGCTAAGAGACATGAGAGAGGAGAGTGCTGCTACAAAGTTGGCATTTCACTCTCTGTACTTCTTCTGTTGTTTATTTCCACATCTGCCCTCAGTCTCCACATCCTCTAATCTCTTCATCGCTGTCTCCCTGTCTCTGGAAGGCATCTGCTGTTGCATGCTGCGAGTCTCTGTGCTGGCGTGTCTCCTGGGGGGGCTCACTACTTCTGTCTCGTCTTTAGAAAGGGTCTGTCTCTCTCTTGCGGCGGTTGCTGTCTTCGGCTTCCCTTTAATAACGCCACGCTGTCTCTCTACTTCTGTGCTGCTGCAGCGGTTTCACCATTGCTGCTGCTCTTGCTGCTGTTGCTGCTGCTTACCCTGAAAGAAAAGAGAATTTCTGGTGCGGCTCGCAGCGACCGCCGTGGAGCCGCTGGACCTGCGGCGAACAGCCACCCTCACCCGGAGACACGCAGTTCGACCGGCCGTCTCCTCAGCAGCGCCCGATGTTTCTTCCCCTCCGCACCTCCAGGCAGCGATCCAGTGCCAGCAAAAATACCTCGTGAGAACAGTGCTGCAGCAACAGCAAGCCTCGCACCAACAGCAAAACCTCGAGGCAGCAAATAGCAACAGCACGAGCAACAACAGCACCGGAAAGAGCAGCGGCAGCAACAGCAGCGCCAGCAGCAACAGCACGAGCAGCAACAGCACGAGCAGCAACAGCACCAGCAGCAGCAGCAACACAGCAACAGTAACAGCAGTAATAGCAACAGCACGAACAACCCCAGCACCAGTAGCAAACAACACGGGCAGTAACAGCGGGAGGAAATCGCAGCGAGACCCAGCAGCAGTGGGACTTTAGGTATGCATGGGTCTTGAATGTCCAGGAGACGAAGAGAGTACTCTCCCTAATGAAGGAGAGATTCGTTCACATGATACATTATTTGCACTATATGCACACTGCACTGAAAGCAGAAGGATGCTGATTTGACATCTTCGAATGCGTATTCACTCAGCAGATACACGTACATATACCAGCAATGACACATGGTCAACTAGAAGCTTCTCTCACAGAAAAAATTCTTTCAATGGCAAGAGCAGCGATTTTATAGTGCAAGTGTCGCCGCGGGTGTAGTTAGACGCATCGACTATACACCTGAGACCCGTCCAATACAGCTATTGAAAGCAGCAGCAGCATCTTCACTTTCTCAATATATAATACTACTGGTGTGGCACAGAAGACGCTCGTATTTAAATTCATCTCCACCTCGTTCGCAAGGAGACGCTTGCCTGTCTCACTCATTCAGGATAGCCTTTTACGCCTGTAGACATGGACATGCTACATAGAATACATATAAATATATAGCTTGCATGCACACATACACATACCTTATATATTATTAGGGTGTGTGGTACATGGTATGATGGTGACAAGAGGACGGAGAAGGGTGTATGCATATGCGTTTGTAAGCAAAGAAAAGATGAGGCTTCGTTCTTCTTTACCTCCGTTTCTTTGATGGTGCTGTCTTCTGTTACCAGCGACACCAGCACGTCACTGAAATCGACCTGTGCTGCAGCAGCAGCGTCTCGCCAGTTGGTGCATGCGGCAGTACAATACGCGCCCTCGCAAATGTCCATCTCAAAGACTCCTGCTCCTCTTCCGGTTCGAATGCCTGCTCATGTGCTTTTGCAGCAGTTAGGTACAGCAGCAACAACAGCATTCACCGCAGCATCGCTCGCACCAGCAGCAGCAGCAGCAACACAGACGACAGCAGCAGCAGCAGTTGTTGCCACAGCAGCAGCTGTGAAGATAGGCGAGACAACGGGTACTGCAGCAGCTGCGGTTGCTGCCGGCCGGCTGGCTCTGAACGAAGAAGGGGCGCGAGAATCGCAGTTGACGGCATCAGCTGCTTCACCGAGAAAACACCGCCTTGCTCTTCTGGCGGCAGGGAAGAATCTGCTGCAGCAACGCGCGCTGGGATGATGCCAGCAGAAGAAACTGCAGCGACCGAGGGGCCTCCTCCCTCCTTTTATTCCCTTCATGCAACATCATCATGAAACGCTCGTCTTCTGCTATTGTCGAGAGGTCTTCTTCCTGTTCGCAGCTGCTGCTCTTTTGCCCACGCCTGTGCTAACTGCGCGGCTCCTCCTCCGCAGGCTGCACCTCTCGTCCTCGCTCTGGTGCTACTGCTTCTTCTCTTGCTGCTGCTGTCTGCTTCTCTTGTTCCCCAACAACCGACTGCTCCGGCTAATGAGACGTCAGACGCTCGCAGAAGCAGACGCCTGGCAGGGACAGGGGACATCGGCTGCCCTGTTGCCCCTCCTGCTGCCGCATGATCTCTGAATCTGTGAATCTTGCTGGCCTGCGGTTCCTGCTTCCCTCTGCTGCACTTGGTCTCCCACACTTGCACTCTTCCGCTGCTCCTGCTGCTATTTGCTGCTGCTGCTACTACTTCGGGCTGCCTGCCGCGTTGCTGCCGCTGCTGCTGCTCGCTTTGCTAATCGCGTTGCTGCTGCACGATGCTGCTGCTGCACGGTGCTGCCACTGCTGCGTCGCTGGGCGCTGCTGCTGCTGCTGCTGCCGCTCATTAGTGCGCTGCTGGTTGTGTCTGTGTCTCGCCCTTTATAGGTCGAGAAGGATGATCGTGAGACATATGTAAAGGTGAATCCACATTAAAGCTGCTGAGAAGCATTGTTCATGCTTGCACGACGCACCTGCGATGCTGCTGCTGCTGCTGCTGCCTTTGATGTCCAGCGCTGCTGCTGTTGAGGGTTTCCACAGCGTGGTATTCGTCCTGCGCGAAGATATAGCAGCAGGCCCGGAGACGGCAAAAGAGAAAGAGGAAAGTCGACGTTGCTGTTTTACATAGAGACTGCCGCTGCTGCTCTGTCTCCGCAGGCGTTTATAAAAAAAAGGAAAGGCTTCCCCTCAGAAAAGTACACTGAAAACTCTACCGTTCTATTGGCAACTGCAACAGTGTACACGTCAGCGCCGCAGGTACATAACCATGAAGAGGGAAGGAACTGAAGACTCTAACGATGAGAAAGTAACCAAGTTTATGTGGCTAAGCGCATGTATATATATTCGTCTGAAAAGAGAGACGCTGTTTGCGGTGATATTCTTGAAAGGAAGTTGCAGATGGCCTGCGTATGCTAGAGGGCATTCAAATGATCTCTAGAACAATGGCAAGAAAAAGATATAAATCTTTCTTTTTCTTCCTATATATACACCTGCATTTGTCAGGCGTGTGCATACGAAATAAAGGAAAATCTCTATTTCAGCCGACGGAATGAATGCAGAGACCGAATCTCGCGATCTTCAGGTGTACGTACACCGCGAGAGAAATTGTGTATCATTGCGTTCTTCGAAAAAAACCTGACAACGCTGTGGAGAAAGGCAGAACTAGAGTATTTGACAGTATTCAACATAAATCTTGACGGTTGTTAGGGCGCGTGAACTGATACATTAGAGTGAAGACATGTGATAGGTACAGAGATTTACAGCGCGCTGAGGACAGTACTCAGCCGACAATGAGCATGCTCTCTAGATAATACATTGACACAAGAAGTGTCTTTTAGATGACCACAAGAAGACAGAGACGGAGGTATGTCTCCATATATATATCGATGTGGAATGGAAAGAGAGTAGAGCCCAACGAGAAAAAAAGTTCGAGGGTGAGGCTACATGCAAGTTTAGGGTAACTTAGAAGACACGAAGACGAGAGAAGAATCTGTTGAAGGAAATTTGTGATATCCCGCGTGTAGTGATCCGTGAGTGTGGAACTCTTTGACGAAAGGAGCCACGGTGGAAATTGCATATAAACGCGAAGAGGGCGTGTGAATAGACGAAACAGTGGTTATTGATTTTTAGGAAGTGCGGTATAAACGAGAAATGCTATACTTCTCTTCCAGAAAGATAGAAGACAATGCAGAGTACATATGCATAGTGGTGGTCACGACGAAGGCAACGAGAAGACCGCTCCAGAAATTATACAGAGATATGTGTGACCGTATCTGTGTATGACTCGAAGATATCCTTGCGATAGGTAGGTAGGTACGCAGCATTATACAAAAAAAAGGATATAAGTTACTTTCCTGGAAAGGAGGAGATGAAAACAAGAAGGAGAAGACGAGAGAGCGACACGCAGATATAGACGCATGTGTGTTTGTGAAAACCAGGAGGGTGCAGAACGGTGTTTCTGCTGGTATCTTGCACGCCCTCTTCGGTTTCGTTGACGCAGGTGTCGTCCTATGAAAGCGGAAAACGTAGGAAAAAGCTAGCGAGAGGGTGGCTACGGAGAAAGACAGTTACAAATGAAACATTGAGAACGTCATCTTTCGATGAGAAATTGTCAATTCTAAACGGACTACTGGCGAGGGGGCACTATTCGAAGACTGAGGAGTTCTGATTTACCGTATCTCCACAAACGTCGCCTGCGCCGCATGCGGGGAGATCGATACTTGCACGTGTTATCCACCGAGTGTTCTTCTTACACTCGTTCTACGCGGGAAAGTACGACTGACGAAAGCCACAAACCAGGATAAAAAGTTCGGGTAGAGCAATAGTTGTTGCACATGCTGTCCAGAGAATGTTCTTTGAAAGTACAGCTAAAGCAAGACGCATCCCATGATAAAGTCTGCAAGCCTGAGTTTTTAATAGGACGGTTCTATCTGTGCGCGCATGTTTTGTTGAAAAGACTAAACGAGTTTGATACCGCTTCAGTCTACATCAATCCGACGCAGGAGAAACGACGTTGCGCACACGCATATATAGATATACATATCTCCATTTGGGAATATATGTGTGCATGAACTCAACGTGCACAGCGGGTAAAGTGAGCACGAAAGAAGATTTGATAACACTTCGCAGACAAACACACACGGCTGTCAGTCACTGTTTAAAACGATAAAATACACAGTGTAGACATACTAAGATGTATCTACACACTCCCAGTATGTACACGGCTGGAGAGAAACTGAACGTGATATCGCTGGCCAGCTTGCGCCGACATTCCCACTATCCTGTGAACAGCATTGATTGGCGGCCTCTTCACCGCAGCTGATCGAGCGGTGTCTCAGTGAATCGCTTTCATCGACGATGAGCGTATGTAGAAAGATGGCTCGTCGCCGTTCGCCTTGTTGGAATTAGACGTACCGATGTCTGTACTACATTTGTTCATCTGTGTAAGTACGTATGACGTGAAGGTGTATGTATCTGAGCGCATTTTACTAGAATGTCGTAGACTCTAGAGAGATGGCAGTGAAGCTGCACGTCTGTGGCGACCACGGCGACGTCATTATAACACCGCGAAGTAATCGTTTCATCGGTTATTTCCGTGCAAGCCTCTGCAAGTATGTAATTAAGGACCGGTATACCCAGCCTCTTGAGAGTAGACGGACGGCGGGTTTCTCGTTAGTTAGAAGTTTATGTTTCACGATGACGTCAATAGCATGTGGGCAACACTTCACGAAGGGGCGCTATTGTAAGACAACTGCGCCTACGAGATATAGACTGTACAATTTTACAAAGAAGAGCCACGCATGTTGGACATGTATATAAAGCAGCGTGTTTGATGCGGTATATGTGGATGGAATAAAGACACATTCTTGTGAAGAGCACTGCGGCAACCCAGAGGACGATGAGCTTTACTCTGCCGAGCCGACATGCGCTCAGAGAGAATTTCGCCTATAACATTCAACCGCAGAACAGGGCTAACAGGCGGGAGGAAATCCCACCTCGAGCGATATGATTATAAAGAGATTTTTACGCGCAAATGTTTCTAATCTGTGCATTTACACGTGATGTGATAATTGTGGAGAACAACGAACGTTTTTTACAAAGTATATGCAACTCTGATATTTATGAAAGGCCGTGCTGCGTGCACGGTGAGTTTTCCGTACTTTAGGGGTTAATAGCAGGAATAACTCAGAGCAACAGTTCGATCCGGTGCGGCGAATAGACTGTCATAAAAGAAACAAAAACTTACAGTTCAGATGCGTATCGAGCTTTTTGGGCACGCCCTAGTGTATCCTTGATGCAAGAACGCAAGTGATACTCTGTAAGAAGTAGTCGACAATGGCCGCGTCGTTGGTCATGCTCACTGGACACAATACGTATAAAGGTAATGTGGATGTGTGCGGCCATATCGCAACCTCACAAAGACGTCGGTACCTTCCACCACAGCTACTGTACTGCACACGACGTATGGCAGGACCGCCTGGAAAGGACGCAACGTATTACAGTTTCCTCCCCAAATTTTTTTGAACCTGCGTAGAGGCGTAGATGCACCATGAAGGTTGCGTGGATGTGTGCGGCCAGACGCAGCCTACAAAGAGGTCGGCACTTTTTCCACCACAGGTTACTGTACTGTACGCGCTGTATGGCAGGGACCGCCTGGAAGGACGCAGGTATTACAACTTTTCTCCCGCAAATTTTGAATCTGCGTACGTAGAGGTACTGTGTACACCTACGTTGAGTAACACGCATCTGCAGGCACAGGTTGAGCGTACGGGAAATCTGTTGACGCTTCTGTATTGCAGTGAACTAATGTAGGGGAAGACGGCACACTGGGCAGAAGCGCTGTTGGCGCGTATACCCCAAGAAATCTGCTTACAGCAATGTTTGACGCCGCTTAATGGGGAGAAAATTTCGTATTGCACCTCTGTACTTCAACAGAAATTTCAAGGGAAGCTGACACGGAAGGCGCTCTGTGCACGACCGCCCAGCGGCGGTGCCCCACTGTGAAACGTGTACTGAGATAGTCTAACCCCAACGTACAGGTGAACAAGTTGGAACTGGGCTTCCACTGGAACCACTTCAAGCGATGCACGTAAACAATGCCATGTATATGGAACATGACGGTTCAGGATGCAGTACTTGGGTCGGCAAAAGCTGGTGAGTCGAAGCAGACAGAGAGAAGGCGAAGGCGAATCCCGCTTTCTACGTAGATATCCGTGACACAAACAGAGGACCATTGGCGTACATAGTATTCGCCTAATAAAGCTGATCTCGTCTGGTGTTCACGCAAAGAATTGCACGGATGATGTATACAAACTAACTGCTCCAAACACATGGTGTCTGCCGCGAGCATCACTAAGCATTTGTATAGCGTACTCATTGCCACATTTGACTGCTTCGCAGTTACCAAGCAAGCCTTCTATTTTGGGGAATTTTGAGGAATCAGATCGCACAAATCTGCGTGTCGTAGAAGTGTGCTCGTAGAAGCATTCTTCGTTTTCTCTATGACCACCCCGGCAGCTGTCCATCGACGAAGCCGACGCGTCCTCTCGGGGCAAAGAGCGTTACTGGAACCTGCTCTCCCCGCCTCATAGACTAGTTGGGGCTCCTAGACTGTCTTGCTCTTCCCTTCACAGTAAACATTCCAGCATGAAGCGTGATCCTAGCTCGTAGAGCTACACTGCGGCAACGGTACGCCTTATCAACGTGTTGCACATGGCTCGCAAACGGTCGTGTGTTCTACACTCTCCACGGTGCGCATTAAAACATCTAAAGAAGAAGACAAGATAAGGGACATGTGCTTGTTCATGCGTCAGTTGGATACAGTTCTTGAAGAACGCCAGGTCGCCCACGCGCTCGGAAGGTCACCTCCCCAGGTCACAACTAAAGTTACACGTAATCGTTAAGGAAGCAGCAATGACTCTACCATCGCTTGCACGACACACCCTAGATATGTCAGCGTCGATGCACCTTCTTATCAGTACGGGTAGTTCATACGCAGTTGTGTGCGCAAGAGCTGCGGTCGCGGTTTATTGTGGATTGGGGTTGCTGTTGTTCCGAGTATCAGTGGCACACAGGTACAAAGAAAGCATATACACTACATAACAAAAGAAGGTACATCTTCCCAGAGCGTCTCTTGTGCTCAGACGCTGAGACACTATGTGTAAATTACTTTACAGGCTCTGATAGGTTCCCAAAGCAAGAAATCTTACGGCTGCAGCCCCCTGAAGATCTGTGCCGGGCAGTGTGCGCGGAGGCGATGTTGCGTGCGCAAAGTAGTGGCGATTGAAAGTATGTTGCCTAAGCAGCGGACAGGCTGAGTAAGCACCTGCAAACGCTTCAGGTTCATAGCTGCCCTAATGGTCAGTTTGTTGGATTAACACTGCTAACGATTTGTACATTCCCGGCAGTAAGTTTCCGCTGCGTGAATCACTCTTAGAAGAGACCGGTTTATATAGCCCATCAAGATCTCTTCTTCTGGGCGTTTTGGCACTTAGAATGTACTAACGGTAGGTTTAACCAAAACGTCTATAGTAGATTAGAAAACGGGGAGGCGGCAGTTGCATGAACGCAGTTTTCATTGTCAGGTTTCCTTCAAACACAGAGGCACCCTGAGCTGATGCCATTTTATCCGAGACTTCACGGGATCAACTTATAAAACCGAATACTGTAATTGGCGTGACACGAATCGTCGAAACATGGAAAGAGCTGCTGAATTTGATGGCAACCTCTTTGACGTAGCGTCCCCCTCCGTACACAACAAGATCTCTTGTGGACCCGGAACGATCAAAACATGCGAAGATTCGAGTTTTTTGTGAAGCTCGGGTGCTGAGCAATCAAGGACTTGAATCTCCGTATAGTTTTGACGAGTGTAGTCGTGTGCGCGCACTGTGCCGGCGTACCTGGAAGACGCGACGTACTTAGTGAAACGAAATTCCTCCGTTTCTTCACAGTACGCGGCTCAGAGAAATGAGGAAATGGTGGAACGCACCAGGAATGCGCTTAGGTCAAGGAACGACAGTACAATAATGCCGCGAAAAGTGCATTCTCATTACTACTTAGCACAGCTCCAGCACAGTACAGCGTGGTCAACTGAATTGGCTTTTTCTGTCTAAGAATTCACATTGTCCTCCGTCGCAGGCGTGGTATAAAACGGTATGCGCACGCATCTGCGTGTTTGTGCGCGTGCATTATTTACGTACGTATTACTGCGTTGTCCTGTACATATCTATTCAGGAGCACAGGAACAACGTCCCAATACACTGCTGATGTATGCAAGTTCGTTTTGATTTATTCACTGCCATGCACAGGGGCTTTTCTGCAAATCTGTGTTCGGATCTTACACTTTTCGGGAAAGACATGGAATCTTAGTGGAGCTCTATAATGGAGGAGAAACAGAAGTTTCAAACGGAGCAAGCAAACGTAATTGAGACAAGTATTGATGCCAGCATACTGCCCACTGGTCCGCTACAATTCGGGAATATGGTATGTCTGTCTGTAGCGTCTGTTGCCATGTGAATCCGTTTTTCGGTAGTCTAGACGGAGCCACATTGTAATTTACGCCAGCTCACATGACTATTCC
>JAEOAE010003779.1:0-27161 GCA_036365155.1 Meriones psammophilus
CGCCATGCACACGGCACTGGCTTTGCGACTAACCAAGACTGCTGCGCGCACATGGGAGGACGAAAAAACGGACCTCTCCTTCTGTGGCTCAGGAGGGCGATCGTGCGCGACAACGCGCACTCGCAGAGTGTACATACACCTCAACCACTCGCAAATAGTGTACACACACTTGACCATCAGCTACGCAGATACACCTTCTGTTCACTTGTCCACATAAAGTGCAGTGCATGTTTCAAAGCGAGGTAAGTGGAGGTTCCCACACAGCTCGTGGAGGTTCTTCAGGTGTATATACGTCAGTCGCCAACTGCACAATTTCACGGTAGGGACTGACCTCAAAAGCGATATTTAGACGGTCAATGCTGCTTTAAGCAGAAGCCAGTACCACCGTAATCAAACCAGTTCCAGAACTCACCGAAGCCTTCGTCAACAAGATATTTAGTTGTTCGAAAGTTGAAATAGGGATCAAATTCATGGATGACAGACTCGAAGCGAATATTGACGGAGAAAAGGCGAACACAGAAACTCAGCAGGAATATCGGTAACAGACATCCGCATTCCAGCGCCGGACTCCCAACGACGCCCCCGCTGTCTGGATCTACAACCACAACAGAAGACCAAAGCATTCACACAAAAAGAAGAGCGAATCTGAACAAACCACCGCACTAATGTAGAAGGAAAAATCACAAAGAAACGAACGTATATGTCGCGCAGGTTAGTATTAATGCGCACGCTGATGCAAGCTCTTCCTCCTCCTTACATACACATACATGCTCCTTCTTACATATATATATATATATATACATGTGCTGTGGATTTTCCTGGCACTGGGGCTGTTGACTGCAGTAAGCTTCAGGCGCGACGCTGGATGCGTGTGCGTGTCCATATATAGGCGTGGACCGACACATGTCGAGTGCTGTGCAGAGATGTCTGAAAAGCTTCCACGCCCCTGACGCTGGGGCACAGGGCAGAAAAATTGCGATTCTGTTCTACCCTCTCAACTATGCAAAAGCAGAAAGAAGCCAAGCGGATGTGTGTGTGTGCGGGGTCTTGTGCGGTGACACAGTTAGCACGTCATTAAAACTAAACCGCTTCAATTTCAAAAAATACAAAAAATGGGGCCCAGAGCCTTTCAGGCAAAGTATTCTCCACTTTTCTAACACGGGGCAACTGCGCTTGACACGAAACATTCTGAAAGAAAAAGGCTCCAAGTCCATAGATTATCCAGCTGCGAAACTACATAACGACGTTGACTTACAGTACTGGACGATCGACGACGAATTGGTGCAGTAGACACTAACTAACTGCGCCACGGCTAACAGCGCCCACACACGAACATGTATTGTTGGGAACAAGACAAGTGCAGCAGTCAGACTTCTTTTGAGCAGGTATGCTCTCATCTGCTCCTATAACCCGGTTCAAGTTCAATGGAGGATGTCCTGCCTCTCTCTTTTTATATATACGTGTAGATATATATATATATATATATATATATATACACGTAAATACTAACAGTTTTTGAATTCCGGAAATGGAACCCTTCGACATGAAAGACACGCGGGGTCAGTATCCCATAAGTACACATGCATTGCGCTTGTACTGATATGCTGTTTTGCCACCTACTTTGCGAGCAGTCTGCTCTGGAAAATTGAGGAGGATGATGCCGTCAGCACGAGTACATTTTTCTTTAGCCTCTGCTTCCTCTTCGTCTTCTTCATCTTCATCTTCTGATTCTTCCTCCTCCTCTGTTTCGACAGTTTCAACAGCGTCGTAGTTTCACTTTCGCTGCCGCCTCCACTTGTGTGGTGCTTCGCTGCAACCAGACGCTTCTCTAATATAGGGTGAGCTGGAGTCGCGGCTGCACGCGATCTGAGGGTTCGGCGACCCATTTCGTTATGATTGAAAAGCGATGTAATAGGGATTCGAGGATAGACGTAAAATTCAGCAAGTCCCTGCAAGCCAGTAGTCCACGTGGAAGTTAACAACTTATACGGATTACAGACTTTCCACGTATGTCAGTAAACTACACTTCGTGAACGAGGTGCAGAGCAGCAGGTGTTGGGTGAAAAGTTCTTCGGAGATTCAAGGAGGCTGTTTTTCGGTTACAAGGAAAGCTGCCGTTGGATACGTGTACACAAATTATTGCTTATAAAAGTACTGGAGTTTTTCGTCTACGACTGCTTCAATAAAATTCAAAACTGCGAAAATCAGCAGACACTGAGAAGAACTTCGCACAGGCTCCACGTTTTTTCTCGCTGATCGCGTCGCCTGCGCACAGTGGAAAAAGACGAAATAGTGTACTGCTCCATATGATTGCCCTTCAGAATGATAATTCGGGACTAAGTGCAAGGCAGCTTGGAAAAGAAATGGGACTCAGCGTGGTGGCGTTCTGCACGGAAAATACGTAGAACTCCGGGAGAGACTCTGGTAAGCAAAGATGCAACTACGAGTCTTCCCAGGAAGAAATACAGCCAAGTGATGGAGACGCGACCATTCGGCCGAACTTTGCCCACCCTGCCTTCCTTTGGTATGTAGGGGAGCAAAATCGGCCACGTAGATCATTGTGTAAAAGCAACCGCGATCAAAAAGTGACGATGCACTCCGTTGTCCCGGACTGCACAAAAGGATTTTAGGTGGGTCCTCCGAGAGCTTACACAGGACCAAGACCAGATAAGGACGACTAAAATCTAACCGTGTCACCAGATATCTTGTTTCGGTGCAAATTACAGCCCTCGTTCTTTTCAGGTATATGCCCAAGTGCACAAAAGATGAATATTGTGGTTACTTGACTAGCTCTACTGTCGGTGTGCGGCCACCAGTCAACCTGCAAAGTCACTCAGAAGTTACATGTTATCATAGTAACTGGAAGGTCAGTGTATCAGTTAATACGTCTACTTCCTTCCCGTGGACGGATCAACGACAGTGCTTGATGAGAGTTCCACAGATGGAAGAATACGAATGTCGCGTTGGATTGAAGAGGTGCAACAGCCGCGCGGGCAAATTCGGTCTGCACTTCCAGCGTGTATGAGAGGCTCTGGCGGGAGGCTTGCATGCGCAGTGCTGATATCTGCAAGAAAAAGTTGTTCTAACATTTTGTCAAACCCAAGCGCTCCGCGCGTGCCATGGCTAATTCGGTCAGCACACTTCCAGCGGGTATAAAGCTCTCTAGCGAGAAGGCCATGCATGCCCAGTGTTGATATTGCAAGAAAAGTTGTTCTAACATTTGTCAAAAAACCACGCGCTCCGCGCGTCTCTCATGCGGAAGCATGCCCTTCCGCCATGAAATGCTACAAAGAGACGCACTCCCTTTCTGCAGAGTCACAAGTGCGGAGATGCGAAATACTTTCTATTAAGTTAACAAATTATAAAGGTTGCAGAAGGAAAAATAGACTTAAAGTCATTTTGTCTACTGAATTGTAACTGCAGGCACTCCTGCCGTCCCTCTCCTCTGCCAGACTGTCTGGACTGTCTGTCGGACGCGGTCCCCCCTCTTTATACAGGCGTATGTGCGTACTACTCGCATCAAAATGCCTTCATATATATATATATATATGTATATGAATTCACGTATAAAGTGCTCCTTCTTCCCTCGGTGTGTGCACGAATGGACCGCGATACGCCTACTGATCGGGCAGGCCGATGCGCTTGCACTGCGTGTATTCGGTGGGGGTGCAAATCGTAACACGACGCGCGAAGAAGCTCTAAATTGCCCTTTTTGCGTGAGTCAGGATCTTATCGGCGTTGCACGCTGATACAGGTGAAAGCAATTTTGCGGAGACTCATACGCAAGTACTATGTGGGGATATATACGTACGTCCGCTGGATGGAATTTTTCTTCTCACAAAAGCATAGACATACCCAAACTCACACTGCTAACAAACAACGTGGGACAAATATGCTGTCTGCGGAAGCAAAAGTACAAAGGTATGATCTGCATTACCCCGAATAGGTTATTACATAGAGGCGCCACAAACCTGGCACCTACACTGTCTCTAAAAACAACCCCTGAAACTGGGCCGTTACTTCATTGCACGTGTAAATGACGCATGCATCGGCACATGCTGAAGAAGAAATGTACTCACAGTGTAACAATGGATGTTACAAAAGAAAATCGCCCACTTTACTTTTGCGCGTGGATAAAACTTGCCTCTGACACCGATGCGGGGGGTGCAGGCATTTGTCCGCTTCTATACATATGTGCTTTCGTCCTGCGTCTGAATCTAAGCTCCTACCCGCAGGTATGTATCACATCGTCCATGACACTTTGTTGTCAGGTGTGTGCGATGGTTGTTAGTAAAAGCACTAAGGTCCGAAGACATTTTTAAGTGTTTACAGACATAAATTTATGTACATACTTGTCTGCATACGTGTACTTTTGGAAATTATGTGATTTTCAGACGCGTTTGGTGGGTCGCATGCTTGAATCGTTTTCGCAGACTATCATCTGGAGATGCTGCGATATGGCGAAGTCTGAGTTTTGTGCATCAGAGATCTTTGTGTCTATAGATGGTCTACAGTGGGAGGCACAAGTGCGTCTAATGTGACAAAACTGCATCATATAACACTTTTTTGTGGAAGTTTTATTAATACCCAGTTTTGCAGTGCTAAAGGAAGCATATATTATACACCGCTTCTGACTTGCTGTGTGCGGCCAGATCGACGTCTTCAGCGCAACTTGTAGCCGGAAACGCGCAGTGCAGCCGTTCCATATTGCGAAAAACTTCATGCTGTATTCGTCGCTCTCAAAGCATTTTCGTGCAAGATCTTCACATGTTAGTAAACAGTTCACAGGTCCTGAGTCTCCGTATTTGTTTCTTAATAGAGTACCGCCATTGTGGTTAAAGGGCGTTAAAGTAGTCCACAGTGCAGCAGTTCACGTGAACAGTCGACATCTCTTTTTCTCTGAAAACGACCTGGTTTCCTGTTGCTTTACATTTGCGTTTGAAGATCTCTGCACTTCAAACTCTTATGTCTCTACAAATATGTATAGTTCTGCCCAACCAGCAAACAAAAATTAAAACACCGGCTACTTCCTCACCTTAAATGGAATGCGACCATCAGGGCCATCAGCAGCTAGATTACCAATTGATTTGCGTGCATAAGTGTGCATACTAGAAGAATAATTTCCGCTACCTACGTGAATTTGGGCATGTCTGTATATACATATGTATATATATATATATATATATATATATATATATATATATAGCTTATCGTGAAAGCCTATCAGCACAGTTACTGCCCTTGAGGTTTTTGGATAGCCGCCTCAGAGGCAAACTTTTATTCCCGTGCTGGCTGGCAATTAGTGAACTGAAATTAATCTCCCGCGTAGCTACTCACACATACGTGCAGCCCACCATCAATATCAACACACGCAGACACAGACACCCAATACACACACACACACACACACACACATACACAGGCCCTATATCGGCAGCACTAACAAGGGTGTACGTCCGCGTAAATGTATCTTTATCTTTGTGTATGGCTTGTGTCACCATGGGGTCTGACACTTTGCCTATAAGTGTTCTTTTGTTCTCTGCAAGCGCCCGCACCTCTGCTAGTGAATGTTCGGTTTCCGTGACATCTGCCTTGAAGGACTCAAGGCTTATTCGCACTTAGTCCTCAGCTTAAAATCGCAAATATGAGAGGAGTAGTGCAAATTGAAAGGGGTAGCAATGGTAGATGTTTCTTTACATATGTGAACCATTGTGTTCGGAGAATTTGTTTCTCTAATGTTTCCTCCATTACGCATAGGTTTTCGTACACTTCTGCAGGAAAGGCTCTGACAGCACGCGTAAAAATCACTCCCGGCTCTTTCCTTCTTAATATACCGAGATATTAACAATAGAGTACAGCTCTTTCAAAAAACCAGGTGCACTTCAGGTGTGTAGGGCCACGACAGTTTCGATAGGCGTACATCGTCGGTGTGGGCTCGCGTTTCTTCCGAAACAAGATGGAATTTCATGCAAATCCAGTTCACGCAGGTGTGAAGATGCATGAAGGAGTGCGCGTGGAACGCGCGAAATATGAAGTAAAGCTTACAATTTTCGTGCAATGAGTTAGGTAACGTACAACTACAATAGAATACGAAACCTGGTTAAACGTCTGAAGAAGGTGCCTGATGAACGACGACCGGAAAAGGAGATAGAGCCACTCCACTTACATAATTCACATTTAAATGGAATCTTAACAGCCTGCCTACCCACAGAACCGTAAATGGGATAACCGAGCCGAAAGGCACGGGCAATCGAGTTGTATAAAAATCATTAGTGGTGAGGGTGGGATTGCCCCCGCAGAGAATATACGGCAGTAACGGTATTTTCTGAATTGCCGCGCGTGTGTGTATGACCTGGGTGTCGCTATCTGTATCCATCATACATGCGTGCCCATACCTGGCGTGTGTATATGAAGTTGCACACATCTGACGAGTCACACCTATCTCTGCGGCATACGAGCGCGTCTTTGTCTGTGGGATACGTGCACACACAGACAGGTACTCAATATTTCCTATACGGAGATAAAATGTGTATCCGCGCACGGTTGTACGTTATGTTCGCATACCAGTACAAGAATAGACATCCACACATGAGTTTCTTTTTGGACGTTTTCCCGCCGCAGTCTACAAATCCCGTTATGCCACAACCGTGCATATGTATGGTCAAGTCTGCTTGCCACGTGTGTGCACCCTCTCTGTTCGCACGTTCATGCTCTATGAGTGTGGCTTGCTCTCTTCGAGCCAACGTGAGCCCTATCCAGCGCGTGTCGGTGGAACCTTTCAAAAGCTCCGTTGTACGGCCCCCTGCATGGCCGCGATCGGAAAAAGGCGTGTTCTGTACGTAGCTAGCTGCTTCCTCTTTGGAAAGATGGGCTGAAGAGGCGGGTCTTACGCACACACGTACACATATTTAAACGGTGCGTATTCTTCCGTGGAACATCTGGCCAAGCATCAAGGAACATATCTGCGACAAGGGGTGTCTTTAAGACGTCCGCAGCATATGCGCGAAGACCCCAAAACTCGCGTATACTTCGCGTATGTGACTGTATGTACATGTGCTCATCACGTGTGTGTGCTTGTCTACATAAAGACAGACAGGCGTGTGCCCCACACGGGTGTCTGGAGAACGTCCGCGTGACTCTATCAGCAGAACTACCCAACTGTGCAAAAGATTTTTCAAGCTTCCTCGGAAGATCCAGGTGCAACCAGCACCCGCAACCGCATCGTCTCCTCAGGTTTTGCTTTTTCAGCGCGGAAGATACCCAGGCGGGCGACGCGCAGACGGTCGAATGTAACATCCATTCGTCTATCGAAACACTTGAACATTACAACATGTGCTATACGTGAAACCGTACATTCAGGCATTGAAGCGTATGTGTACAGCTGCATGCGAATGCTCATACACCTATTGTTGGGCAGGTGGAATACATGGTACGCCAGTTTCCTACGCAGACATCATCTTCCACAGGACGACCTTTAACGTGCCGTCTCCAGATACGTCTTCATTCAAAATGATTTCTTCACTACAAAAAGTGGATCCGTGTTCTCCTTGCCTTCCATAAGGAACACATAGATTCATAGAGCCGAATATATGACTAAGACATATACACAGGCCCCACACTTCTACGTGCAAGCTTAGGGTTCCCTACTTCCACACTTCGCTAATAGATAAAAAGACTCCCACAATTCCGCTTCCACCTGCTGCTCGCTTATCATTGTCACTTATATATACATAGACGAATGTATGAAGTATCTCATAAAACAATCCAACTACATATATATATACATACATATATATATATATATATATATAGCATGTCGATATACAAAGTCTTCCCTAGTTACGTCAGTGTAGACGATGTTACCGTCGGCAACTTTTCTCTCTCTCCTACTTCTCTTTCTTCCTATATACAGCCCCACTGTCTCCGTGTGTGGCCACATGGATAACTGCTCCAGGGCCCACATGCTACCACAGAATGTTTACAAGTCAGGCTTTGTATTTCTGTACATCTCTGGTGTGGACTGATCAGATGTCTTATCTGCGGGACGGGTGATTGTTGCTGCGCATGCGTCCACCGCCTTTGTGTGGAGTGCTGCTCATCCGGTCTCTTTCTTTTTTAAAGCTTCTGCTGAACCTCTGCTGCCTCCCCGGCTGATCTTGCCCGCTGCTGCTCTTGTATCCGAGATGAAGGAGGAGGGGCGCAGTGTAGGAAGGAGGAGGTCAGCGCAGGCTGCTGCCGCTGGCGTGCAGACGTATCGAGACACTTGGCAAGAGGCAGCAGACTGGGTTCCACTGTTCTGCACGCAGTCAGGGAAGCTGCTGCTGCTGCTGTTCTCTGCTAGTGCTGCTGCATGCAAATGGACTGGTGCACTGCCTGGAGGGAGGAGGAGGAGGCGGCCTCCAATACTGAAAGAAGATGAAGAAGAACGGGAAGCGGAACGGATGAGCAGAGGCGCCTTCATACGCAGAGAAACAACAGCTGCGTTGACGGCTGACTGCCACTGCTGCGCTGTGTGTTGTTCTTGCCGCTGCTGCTGCGGTGCGAAGGCAGCTGCTGCTGCAGAACTCTATGCTGCTGCAGGCGCCCTGGGGTTGCTGCTGCAGCGGCAGGATGTGGTGCTGCTGCGGGAGGCGACAGCAGACGATGGGGGCTGCGGGGCAGCACATCTGCTCGGGCTACAGGCGTCGGCTGCTGCTGCAGCGCGGGAAGAGGCAGCAGCAGCAGCAGAGTTGAGATGCGCCGCGGCGGCAGTGGAGGTTGCTCCTGCTGCTGGAATTGGTGAGGTGCAGCTGCCAGATGGGACTGACGGGAAGCATGCAGCAGCGGCAGAAGAGTAGGTGTAAGCATTTGGACGCACCAGCAGATGGAAAGGTCACCGGGAGGAACCTTGGCGGTGGCCCCGCGGATGAGTCGGAAGCTTGCCTCTCGCTGGGATTGTTCCGTGACTTGCTGCTGCAGCAGCAGAACTCGGCGTCGCGAGCAGCGGCGGCGCCGGTATAAAAGGCACAGAGGCCGCTGCTGCCGTGTTGCAGCAGCCCTACAGCCCTGTTGAACGCTGCTAAAGAGATGCATGCACAGAGGAAGAATGGCGGCAGCAGCAGAGTCGACGGACAATAAAAGTCCTCCACAAATCAACGACCGGCTTTCATAATGAGGCCTCCTCCTGGGAATGAAGACTGCTGCTCTCAGTTTGAAAGCGGGGACGTACTGCGGAAAGGACAGCAGGCAGGCGCAACAGACCGGCGACAGTCCTGTATCAGTCACTATCATCAGTGCCGCACAGTCTGCTGCAACAGTCTATCTATTCGTCGTAGGGGCTGCCCAACAGCAGCAACAGCAACACCATCATATACACATGCTGCGTGCAACCTCGATCACTCGTTCGCACCTACCAATGACAGCTACATATGCACAAATCAGTACACATCCACATGCATATACACACACATACACAGGAATGTCTATACAAGGGACGTCTATACAAAGGAAGAATAAGACAATATATATTCTCTACTAGAGAAAGAGACACAAAAAATTATATATATATATTAGAGAAAGAGAGATAAAGAGGTCAGACGACTAGGCTGCCTTTTGCAATACAATGATGACTCGCTGAGCGTTTCTCCTGTCTTCATCATTCAGGTCTCGTGCAGCGTTCGGTCGTCTCCGCGGCTGGTGATAAAGTCGAAGACTTCACGTATATATATATATATACGTATATGTTTAAATCTTTGCATACATACATATACGTCATAGAGATACATATATATTTGTTTCCCCTGTCTCTGTCTGTGGAGTGTGTATGCAGCGTTCGTTAGACAGTGTACATACTTCTCTCTTTGAAACTGAAGCAGCTGGTGGATGGGATCACTGATTCTACATCAACGCTCTTCCACGTCCATCAATCAGACACATTCCTCAACCAACACACTTCTCTCCCATACACACCTGCAATTCATCTCACCCATACATATATATACATATAGATGTATACATATATATATACTAATATGGATAGTTAATGAACCAGTTTCTTCAGGTGGATGCTGAGGTGCTGTATGTCAACAAACATGCATGCGCAAGTGGGCAGATAGACAGGAAAACATACGTACCTGGAGACAGAGACACGGAGTGGACATACATATGTAGAGGCGAGCGGAGTCAAAGAAGGAAGCGAAGCTGGTGAAGGAGAGGTTTGGATTCTTCATAGCTATCCCCCTAGTGTACATCTGCTTGTATAGAGAGAAGACGAATATATTAGACATGCTGGGGCGGCATTACGTAGCAGCAAAGCGTTCCATTCATCAAGCGTACGTTTGCCTGCCCCAGCTGCCATTGCCAATGGATCTTCGTTCCATTTTCTTCTATCAGAAACCTTTGCACAGTTCTCTCCCTCTTTGTCGCCAGAGCGCACAGTAAGTATGACATCTGCAGTTTATCACCACGAGACAGTTCATATGGAGTACATCTCCCGCGTATAATATGTCATGTATATAAACACGCATGATATGCAGCAAGAAATGAAGATGAGGTGTTCACATCGGAAGAGATATTCAGGACGTTGTATGATCCTTACTTGATGAAAGGCACGCTGGCTTGGTTTGCTGCTGCTGCTGCTGCTCCTGCTGCTGCTCCTGGCGGCAGTGTCCTTCCTTGCTGCTGTTCTCCTGCTGTTCGGTGAAGAGACCCTGCGTCTGCTGGTGGAGATTCTGCCGCGAAACCTGTTGCTTTGGTCTTTCGGGTGCCAGCAAATGTGTTGCTGCTATCCCCACGCTGCGGCTGCTGCTGCTTCTCGCCAGCTGCGGTGCAGCCTCTGCTGCTCTTGCTGCTGCGTAGCAGGATTCCGCGCACCAGCGCTGTTGCTTCTACAAGACGCGTCAGACTCTTCACGTATCCTTCGCCGCTGCTGCTGCTGCGAGTGCTGCGATGAATACTGCTGACGCTGGCGGTGCTCGAAGAGGAAGACAGCGCCTGCTGCTGCACGTTTCTGTGCTGCTGCTGCCTATGCTGCTCTTGCTAGTAATGATGACGTGGAGGGTGTTCGCTGGATAACGAAGCGCATGAGATGTAGCTGCCATATCTGCTGCTGAGTGCATGCTGGTGCTGCTGCTCTCTGCTGCTGCTGCCGTCCCCCAGGTGGTGTGATCCTTCACGCCCACCACCTACTGGCAAAAAAGCGGCTGCTGCTGCTGCTGCTGCTCGTTTGCTGGTGTGATCAAATCCTCTCTCCTTTTCTTCGAGCTATGTGCCTGCTCTGACCCTCCTGCTGTGCGGTGTTCCTGCTGCTCTCTCCTTCCTTCATGTCTTCTGGAAGCCTGCTTCTCTGCTGCTGTACTGACACCTGATTTACTGCGGCTTCTGATTCCCTTGTTCCCCAACAGACCCTCCACCTCTTCCTCTTCCCTCAGCTGCTGAGTAGTGCTGCACCTGACTCGCTCTCCTCTTTCTTATCTTCACTCGCTCTGCACTCTCAACAACAAAAAGCTGCTGAACCTTCTGTCTTGCTGTTTCTCCGCTCCTGCTGTTGCTGCTATTCGTCTGCTGCTGCTGTTGCTGCTGTTGCATTGCATCCCAGACGTAGCACCAGGGTGACGTCTGCTTTGACCAGGTAGCCAGGCCTTCTGCTTTGAAGTGCTGTCTCTGCTGCTTCTTTGTTTCTTTCTTCTTCTGTCTCCTCTATATGTTCTTTTCCCTCTGTTCTTTCACCGTGGCGGACCTGCTCAGGAAAGCCGTCTGCAGATGTCAATTCTTTCTTTTTCTTTCTTCTCTTTTCTTCTTCCTCCGCTCTCTGTGCTTCTTCCTCCTGCTCGTTAGCAGCGGGCTGCTGCTGTGGTTGTTTCTCTTCTGCTGCTCCTGCTTTTTTTCCCTCTGCTATCCCACTCTTGTTGACTCCCCTCTACAACGACGGATCTGCTGCTTGCACGCTCCTCCTGCTGATGGTAGTCCTGCTTTTTCTGGTGGTGTTTATACCTGTTGCTTTGCTGCTGCTGTTGCTACCTGCTGCTGGTGCTGTTGTCGCTCCTGATGCTGGTGCTGTTGCTGCTGCAGACCAGACGTTGCAGCTGCTGGCGTTACTCCTGCTGCTGCTGCTACGTCAAGCCGTGTTGTTGCCGCTGGTGTTACTCCTAAAAAGCACTACCAGCTGCAGCTCCTGCGGCTGTTATGCGTCTCCTGCTGGTCCTACAGATCACCTTCTGGAGCGACATCTGGCTTGCACCGTCTCCCAGACGCGTCTGCACGACAATACCCACTGCCTGCCATGCGCACTTCAGCAGCAATGTACCTGCTCTTCCTTCTGCTGTGGAGACGCAACAGGCATTAACACTGCTGCAGCAACGCTGTACAGCCTGCTGCATCCCCCTCTCCTCCAGAAATTGCTGCTGCTGCTGTTGCTGAAATCAGCTCTACTCTCTCTGCACTCCTCCAGAGAGCTGCAGCACCACCGGGGCTTTGGCAGAAGCAAATCGCAGAGCGCATGTTGCAGATCCGCATCTGTGATAGCTCCCAACTGCTGCTGCTGCTGAATGCTGCTGTTGAATCTGCTGCTGGTGGGATGCTGCTGTTCATTATCTGCTGTTGGAAGATGCTGCTGGTACTGATGCTGCTGCTGTTGGATGTGCTGCTGCTGTTGGATGCAACCTGCTGCTGCAGGTGTTGCTGCTGCTAGGTGTTGCTGCTGCTGGCGTGTTGCTGCTGCTGGAGGTGCAATGCTGCTGTTGGATGTGTTGCTGCTGCTGCTGAATCGTGCTGCTGCGCTGGAATGGTGATGGTGCTGCTGCTGCTGAAGGTGCTGTTGCTGCAGGTGTTGCTGTTGCATGTGCTGCTGCTGCTGGAGCATGCGTGCTGAGGGTGAAGAAAGCGTGATGAAAGACAGTTCAGCAGGCTGTTGAAGTAGATAGGGATGTTGATTAGGAGGTATGTTATACCTGTCCCCGGATGGAATGAGTATTGGAAAAGGAAGAAGCGTCGGTGCTGCTGCTGCTGCAATAGTGTCTGCTGGTTGATCCCAGCGGAGGTTGATTGCTGTTCTATGACACCCCTGCGCGGGTGGTGCACCTTCCCCTCGCGTCTGGTGCTGCTGCTGCGGCTGCTGCTGTCTGCAGCTGCAGTGATTTGCTGCAACTGCTGTTCTGCATCAGCGGCAACGCGTTTGGCGCCTGCTGCTGCTGCTGCTGCAGTGTCCCTGCGTGCTGCTGCTGCGGTTGCTGTTGCAGTGTCCTGCATGCGCTGCCTTCTTGCAGCTCTCTTGTTGGTGGCGGCTGTCTTGCGCAGAAAGAGGCTGCTGCTGCTTGCTGACCGCCGCAGCATAAAATGCAAGACACCTTCCACCTGCTGCTGCTGCTCTCTTGCTTTCGGCTTTTGAGGACTTTTGCGCAGCGAGTAACTGCAGCGCTGCGTGCCTGCTGCTGCGTTTCCCGCTGCTGCATGCGTCTCCTGCTGCTGCTGCTGCTGACCAGCGCGCACCTGCTGCAGCAGCTGCTGCTCATCGTTGCAGCTGCAAGAATATGCTGCAGCCGCTGTCTTGCAGCTGTAGCAGCAAAGACGCACCAGCAGCTGCAAACAAATCTCCCCTCGCAGCTGCAGCTTCCGCGTTCTTTGCGTGTTCTTCTGCCTTATGTTGCCTGCAGCAATTTGCCGCAAACAATGCTCCGAAACACCTCTCCTGCATATCTCTTTGATCTCTGCAGTTGATATATTGCTTGATGTCGCTGCACACGTTTGTAGCTCTGCTGATGTATCTGATTCTGCTAGCGTCAGGAGGAAAAAATCTATTCACGTGTTGCCATGCCTCTGCCTTTGTTGCCCAGCTGCTCTGCTCATGCAGCGCAATTGATGTGCTCATGCTCCTCCAGCGCACACAGAGACTTAAACAGGGAGGCAGCAGACGGGTTGCCATTCACTGCGGCGCTGTAGACTGCTGCTGGTGTCTCTGGGTGAGACTGCCGCAGCTCTCCGCCTGCGCAATCAATCGCAGCTGTATTGCAGTGACTGCTGCTGCTGCTGCTGTCTGGCGCAGGCAGAGCCATCGTTGCTGCATTTTGCGGCGACAAAAACAGTTGTTCAAGCCATCGGAAAAATCCTCCCAGAGAAACATACGCTGCTCCAACGTGGCGCTTCTTTGGGTTTGCTGCTGCTCCATATGCACCTGTCTCTGCTCAGCCGCTGCACCATCAGCATCCTGCTGCTGGTTCTCTGGAGCTGTTGCGCAGCTGCTTCTGGCGTGCTGTTGCTGCTGCTCTGTGCTGTTGCTGCTGCTTCTCTTGCGCCGGTTGCTGCTACTGCTTTGCTGCTGTGCTGTTGCTGCAGGACTGCTGTCGCTGTGCTGTTGCTGCTACTTTCTTCTGTTGCTGTTGCTGCTGCTCTGTGCTGCAGCCGCAAGGACAGCACTGCAGGGCGTAGGTTCAGCTCGCTGCAGCAGCAGGACGAAGTGCCCCTTCTTCGCTGCAGTCCGGCTGCTGCATGTCTGCTGTTGCTGTTGCCTGTTGCTGTCTTCTGCTGCTCAGCTGTTAGCTTTCGCTTGCTCCTTCCCTCCAGCTCCATCGTCGACTGTTGTTTTTCACCAGCGTCTGCTGCTTCGTTTCTCTTCAGCCATGCTATGCTCCTCTGGTTGAAACTCCTGTTCTGCACCTCCAAGACATCATCGAAAAGTCTGCTCTCTCTCGTCTCAGAAGGCTGTCTCTTGCTGCCTCGCGCATTGCTGCATCCCGCATATATTGCAAGCATATATATATCAATACACTGCTGCAGTCCCAGGGGCTCTACAGCAGATGGACAGGCAACTATATATGTACATAGATGTGCAGACGTATATATAAATATATTGCCATGTATGCAAACACATATATAACATAGATATGTATACATGGTGGCTGCACTGCAGGCACTGGCTGGAGGCCTGACGACGAGACAAATGCGTTCAGGTTACTAAGTGTTCCCACAGAGACAGAGGAATATCTATGACAAATTAGATCTTTCAGACACAGCTGGTCTTCTGCGCCCTCGAGGGCAGACACGTACACATGTACATATGATAAGAAACGACGACGTGCAGAGTAGATTTGCTGTTTGAACAGGCACAACTGCGTAGACATACCAGCTGAACTCAGCCCGGCTGGCAGGAGACGCGCGTCAGCTGCTGCTGCATGCCGTCGTCTGCCTTGTCCTCAACACACTTTTTCACTGGCGTGGAGGGCTGCAGTCATTTTGCTGCTGCAGCAGCTCCTCCTCCTCCTCCTCCTACTCTGCTTCGTGAAATAGCATCCTGCAGCAGCAAGGCAGCACCATCCCCATTTCCCTGACAAATGTCTTTGCTTCACACATATATATATCCATATATATGACATATTTACTCTGGGCAGGCGTCTATAACAGCACGTATTTGCTGGACAACAGATGCTGCTGTAGATGTAGATGTATATGTATGTGTATGTCGCATGCAGCTCTATGTCAGATGCAGCATGTCAACATAAAGCAGCCTATGTATCCAGTCTTGATTGCTATACATATATAAATGCTGCTTCTGTTCACGAGAGGTTATATGCATAAGACTCTGCTTCTGCCTGTTCTGCTGCTGCTGCTGCTCTAACAGCCGTGCTCCGAAGAGGCTGCTGGTGGGGATCACCTGAGCAACTGTTCGGCGCTGAGAGCCTGGCTCTGCTGTAGACGCGGAAGAAATGGAACTGGTGGCATGCAGACTGTTGTCAGCGGCGGTCGTACCTGGAACGTTGCTCCTGCTGCGTGGTGGTGGTGCTGGTGGTGGTGGATAAAGCTGCCCTGTTGCATCTGCTGCTGCTGCTGCCAGCACTGAGTTGCTGCTGTTGCTGCATCGCAGCAAAGGAGTGTACTGGGTGGCGTGGTTGCTTTGCTGCTTGGCCTGCTACATCTGATGTCTCTTCGTCTTCTTCATCAGCTCCAATAGGCATCTCGTGCTGCTGCTGCTGTGCTGCTGCTGGTCTTCCTCCCGACGCGTTGCTGCAGCTTGCTGCCTCTCCACCGCCCATCAACAACAGCATGAAAGTTGCTGCTGCTCCTGTTGCTGTTGTTGCTCCTCTTGCTGCTGTTGTTGCTCCTCTGCTGCATCCTGTTGCTGCTCCTCTTGCTGCTGGTGCTGCATCTCGTGCTGCTCTTTGCTGCTGCATTTCTCCTGCTGCGCTTTGCTTTGCTGCTGCTGCTGCAGTCTAAGGCTGCTGCTGCTATCCTGTTTCTGATGCTGCTGGTGTCTGGACATAGGCTGCTGCTGCATTTGCTATATACTGCTGCTGCTGATTGCTGCTGCTGTTCACATTGCTGCTTTCAGAGAAACCTCCTGCTGCGTACGGGCTGCTCTCTGGTCTGCTACATTGTTCGCGGATGTGCTGCTGCTGGTCCTGCCTCTGTCTCTTCTCAGCAGCTGCTGTTTCTCTTGTGCTGCTGCTGTCGTCTCTGCTGACTCTTCTGTCATAGACACCGATTTGAGCTTCTCAGCTAAGAAGATGTGCACTCTCTTCTTTTTCTTCTAACCTTCTTCTTCCTCCTCCGCCCTTCTCGCGTCTCCGCAGCTGCGACGACCTCACAGCAGCATCAGCATTGTCACTTCGCGCCTTGCAGGGAGCGCAGCAGCAGCAGCAGCAAAAACAGCCAGCGGTAGACCTTGCTTTGTATGCAAGCAGCGCAGGAGCCCTGACAGCAAGTGGCTCTTTGCTGCAGCAGGAAGAACAGGTAGCAACAACTGAGAAAGCACCAGCAGAGCTGCACAGCAACAGCGGCAAGCAGCAATTCATCTTCGCATCTTTCCAGGAAGACAGCAGCAGCAGACGCGCAGCCGCAGCGGCAGCGCTTCCAGCAAGCGGAAGCGCAGCCGCAGCCGGAAGCGCAGCAGAGCTGGCATTGTAAGGAACATCGCGGTGTTTATGGTGACTCTGGAGGCGCAACATAGACAGCGAGCAGCAAATTTACAGTGTCGCCTGCGGTATCTTCATCCCAGATCTTAGCTGCTGCTTGCGCTGCGGACATCAGGTGAGCTCTCGCCTCAGTCCCGAAGCCTTCAAGGCTGCTTCATCTTCCTCTGCTGCTTTTGCGTGCGTGTTCTTCCTGCTGCTGCTGCAGTCGTCTAGCAGCAGCACACTGCCTTCTGCTGTTCCTCTCTTTCTGCTGACAGGTTCTTTCTTTTGCTGCTGCATCGTTTGAGAACAAAGAAACAACAGCAGCAGCTCGTCTCAGTGCCTTTGCAGGCACTCTCAAGCTGCATCTGCTGCAGGGTGCAGCTCATCTGCTGCTGCTGCTCCTCCTGCTCTTGCTGTGGCTGAAGCCTCTCTTGACAGTCGCAGCTTCTGCTGCGGCTGCTGGAGAATTTTCTCTGTGTCTGCGTTTCTTTTTCTGCTGCTGCTTTGCTTTGTCTTCTCCATCCTTTCGCTGCTGCAGCAGCTGGCCACCTCTTCAGCTGCTGCGACTCTTCTTTCTTTCCTTCTGCACTCTCCTGCTGGTTACTTGCTGCTGCTTCTCAAAGGCAGCAGCAGTAAAGGTGACGCGTTTCCCAACGCCGCGCGTGTCTCTTCCGCTGCTGCACGATTTCTTCAAAGCCCTGGTCTGTCTGCTGCCGCTGCTGTCATACGTCTGCGGCGCCACACGCTGCTCTTGCATACTGAGATACAGACAGAAACATTTTCCGCAGCATGCATAAGACAACAGCATATGACTGAGCATGCAGCACGTTAAGGGTCTGCGAGCATGCATAAGAAGCACTGAATGGACCAGTTGCGGGAAGCAGCGGTTTGATGCTGCGCTTTTGCTTGGAATGCTAGCGATAGTTGCATGAGCAGCAGCTGCAGCTGCAGCAGCATACGCCGCAGCAGTAGGATAGGGCAGCGTCATGCGGACTGCAGCAGATCTGTTGTGGCATGCCTGTGGGAGGCATTTGGTGTCGTTGCTGCTTCGGTTGGAGGGTGCTTTCTCGCTGCGTCGAAGCGTCCCTTGTCTGCTCAGGCCTGCTGCTGCAGTCCGAGGACGTTGCTGCTGCTACTCGCGAAACAGGTATGCGGCAAACGAGCAACAGCAGCAGCAACAACAAGGAGTTAACTAGAAAATGAATAGACTGCTTGCTGACTGCAGCACGTGATTGACAACCAACTGCCTGTTGCTGCTGCTGCTGCTGTTGCTGTCTGCTGCTGTTGCTGTTGCTGCTGCTGTTGCTGCTGCTGCTGTTGCTGCTGCTGCTGCTGCTGCTGCTGCTGTTGCTGCTTTCTGCTGCTGTTGCTGCTGCTGCTGTTGTCTGCTGCTGTTGTGGGCTACCGCTTGGTGCCGGCCTCTCTCTTCCTTTGCTGCTTCTTTTGCTGCTGCGCAGGACGTTCAGAGCAAGCTGGGAGACTGCTGCAAATTCTGAGTTCAGAGAGCAGATGTAAAGGTGGTTTTCTGTGTTGAAGGAGCAGTTGCTGACGCAGCCGCAGCTGCTCCAGGGCGATTTGTTTCTTCTTCTCCACCTGCTGCGCCTTGAACTGCTGCAGCTGCGTCTTCTCGACTGCTGCCTGCTGGGCTGCTGCTGCTGCTGCAGGTGTGCAACGTGCAGCTTCTGCTGCTGCTGAACAAGGACTGCAGCTTGCAGCAGCTGTTGCTGTGCTGCTGCATGGTGCAGCACTCAGCAGCTCTTGCAGACTGCTGCAGTTACTGCTGCTGTTTGCTGCATCAGGAGCAGAGAGCCCTTGGAGCAATTCAGCAGCAGAAGGAAGCCAAGTGCGGAAGCCGCAGCATGCCCTGTTGAACTGCAACGCCAGCTCCTTGATGATAGCAGCAACTGTTGCTGCTGCAGATAAGGCTTTAAAAGATGTTGTTCTCTTCGAGCAGCTTGCTGTTAGCGATGAAGGCCCTCAGCTGCTGCAGCTTCTCCTGCTGCTCTTCCAATAGTATGACAGCTGCTGCCTAAGTATACCGTTGTATGTATACATTTCACAGCGCTGTCTGGCACTGCTAAGACTGCTGCACTCTTCTTCTTCATACGAAAATAAGAGACACGCATTGTGCAGCCTCTACATCTGCATGCAGCACCAAGGAAGGACCGGCTGCTTCATCATGCAACCAGACATGCAAACCAGACATCCGTCTCATCTTTTGTTCTCCTGTTTCCCGCTGGTGTTGCTGCAGTTGGGTGTTGCTGCAGCTGCTGGAGGAAACAGACAGGCGGCAGTTGGTGTGACGTACGAAGCTTCTCATGCGGATTGACGATTGGAACTGTCTTCGGATGGGGCGGCGGCGGTGCAGGAAAGCTAGTTTATTGATGCTGCAGCAGCAACGGGAGGAGAGAGACGATGCACCGCCTGATGCGGTATCTGCATTCTGCGTCTGCTGCTGCTCATCAGGGACAACAACCCACGCAGTATGATTACATCTGTTATATACCTGCTGATTGTGTGTGTGTATATGTATGTATCTGCGTTCTGCATGTTTGCTCTAACATATCGTGCTGCACGTGCTGGGCACACTGTTGCAGCAGGCGCTTGCTGTTGCTGCGGTTGGCGGTGGCTGCTCTTGCAGCTGCAGTTCAGTCGTTTCTGCTTCAGCTGCAGCAGCAGCAGGTGGAGCAGCAGTACCAGCAGCAGGTGCTCTAGCAGCAGCAGTAGGTGAAACGGCATGCTGCGGCTGGTGGGGTGCGCAACAGCCCTGTAGACGGAGGAAAGGCAGAAGGAGAAGGACCAGCAGTATCGCTGGCGGTTTGTTCCAATGTGGAAAACGCTGCCTCCTAGTCGACCAGCAGACTCTGCAGCATAAAAAAAGGAGATCAAGACTCTACAAGGGAGACAGAAGACTGGAGAGAGAGGAAACTGCTGCATGCTAAATTCATCAGGATGCGAAGCATTGCATTCTTCTGCTTCTCCTTCTCCTCCAACACTCCAGCATTCTTCTCTTCTTCTGTATATATGCGACTTTCAACCTCCTCCTTCAACACCCACCAGAACACCCATCTCCATGCATCTCCACCTCTCTCTGTTTTCACCCTTCTCTAACAGATATACAGAGACAGGCGATATAGCAGGCGACTGCAGTAAATTATATAGAAAGAACACTTCTACAGTGTGTACAGGCCCTAGCTGACATACAGGTGGAACTCTGGCTGTCTGTGCGCTATATACCCGCCGTCACGTCTCTCTCTCCATAAGCATAAGCATGAATGAGCAGCAGACAGCAATAGGGACACAGTAGGAGATATACGCAGCAGTTCAAGGACGATACACAGAAACACGTGCTCCTCACGTGGAGAAACGGAAAGGATGTATTCGTGTCAAAGCTTCTTCCCCTGCAAGTGCATCGTTTCTTCTTCCAAATGCTGGAAAACCAGGTGTGTGCCCCAAGGTGTTCCATGCAATCACCACCTCTTTCTGCTGCTGACGTTCCTGTCATGCTCTCCCTTCTGTCCGCAAATACATCTGTCTGTCTTGCTCAGCGACACCTCTATGTTTGTGATGCTATAACTAGACATATATGGATATTGTCTCCGCGGCTTTATAAACTATATCCATATGTAGATCTCGGTATTGACGCGACCTGTGCATCTCTATATCTATCTATATATCTCTGTATGGACACATGCAGCATGCGTTGCTCTTATTTGTATATAGATACATCAGTATCCTTGAATCTATACATATATGTATGCGTGCCCATCTGTGTCTCTCTCTATATAGATATCTGCAGTGTACCGCACATATATGTGTGTGGATGGACGCCTGCTTATGTGCATCTACTGCATTTGCTACGACTTCCACCATGCATCAGCCATGTGCAGAGAAGATGCTGAATGGCCAGAAAAAGCGTACTACTGCGTCTGCATGCTGAAGGTTACGCTGCGTGTTTCAGCGAAGCGAAGGGAATCAGGGATACACTGCTGTGGATATGCCTTTGCATTCTTCTTGCTTTCTAGACGGCACTTTGGCTTCTGATACGATGATTTTTCCTTTTCATTTCTGTGACTTTGGATTGTACCCTATTTCCAGGAGATCAGCAGTATACAGTTCTATATTTAATCTACTTCCGAAGAGAGCATATGGTAGTCCAAGGTCGACGAACCCGGAGGGACGGCTTTTGTGCTGCTGCAGGTGTTGCTGTGGACGTTCTGGAAGCAGCAGCCTGTCAGCAGCAGCTGCATCTTTGCACAGCACCTGCTGCCAAACTGGCCGCCCCACGCCCTCTCAGTTCTTGTCTGCTGCCGTACTGCTGGATGCCTGCGCCGTATCGAGAAACGTGCTCGTGCTGCTGCTGCTGCTGCTGCTGCAACGACACTTGCAGCAGCCCCACAGGTGCACGGATCCCTTCCACTGCTGGAGCTTGCAGTTCCTGCTGCTGTTGGATAGGCTGCTGGGCTGTCGGGAAGGTGTTTGCTTCTCTCTCTTTTTGCTGCTTGCCAGATGCTGCGAAGGGCTATCGCTGCTGCTGCTGCTGCTGTTGCCAGTGGTGATCTGACCGCTGCTGCTGCTGTGCGACTGTTGCTGCGAACAAGGGAAGTGCGGGCCGCCTGACTCGTATGCTGCTGCTGCTGTTGAGAAAACGGAGCTCGTGGTGCTGGTGGTGTTGCTGCTGGTACCCATGCTGCCTGCTGCTGCTGTGACTCCTTCCTGCTGCTGCTGTTGTGACATCGCATGCTGCTGCTGCTGCTGCTGCAGGGGTGACGGTGCTGCTGGATATAATGCGCTTGGGAAGAAGTTTCAACTGCTGCGCTTCTTCTTTTGCTGTTGCTTTGCTGCTGCTGATAATTCCTTTCCTGTTTCCTGCTGCTGCTGCTGCCCTGCTGCTGCTGCTGACGCCTCAAGAAAAGCTGACGGCGTCCCGGAGAGCTGCAGGTCTCTGAGCTGCTGCAGCAGCAAAGGTGCTGTGCGTCCATTGTTGTGCTGCTGCTGCTGGGAAAACCTATCCCCATGCGGTGCTTCGAAATATCTCGGATTCTCTCACCACAAAACTCCTGCTGCTGCTGCCGCCCACAACTCCAGCGACTCGTGAAACTCCCCCCGCTGCTGCAGTAACCTCGGCCTCGACTCCCGTCGCGACCTTCCTCCTGCTAGTTCATCATCTCTTCGCCTGTTGCTGCTTCTACGGCGTTGTGGAAACAAAAAATCTCCGCTGAGACAAGCTAAACCGCCTCACGCGCTCCCGCAGCTGACCTCGAACCAACAGCAGCAGCAGCAGCAGCAGGAAGCAGCAGCAGAAAGCATGCACGAGCAGCAGCAGGAGGAGATCATCAGCGCTACTACCTGGAGGAAGGCATGACTGCAGCAGCAGCAGCCGTGCGTATCTCCAGATGCATTTAAAGCGTCTGCTGAGGGCGGCACAAGAAGATGACAAGGGAGGAAGAAGAGCCTGCGTCATCCACAGATGCTTTTGCTGCTGTAGCTGCAGACAGGGCAGAAGACACTCCCAGATTTCTCGCGCTGACTGCCTCTTCTTACCAGGACACGTATCGGGATGCATATGAACGACTCTGCTTCCAGCCTCCAGCGACCCGATGTCTGTTGCTGCTGCTAGTGAACGCGTGGCTGCTGCAGCTGCTGCTGGAGTGGTCTTTCCAGCGGGCCTTCTGGAGAGACTGACGCTGCTTGCGGCAGACAGATGCCTGCTGCTGCAGCAGACATTGCTGCTGCTTTTCTGAGAAGGTGCTAGCAAGAGCAGCAGCAGCAGGGTGTCATACCTGGTCTGCCTGCAGCAGCAAAGCTGTCCTTCTCTTCCTCCTGCTGCGTGTGTCAGTGATGCTGTATCTTCCTCTGGATGCTCCAGCTGCTGCTCGAACCCTGCTGCTGTCCAGCTTGCCTCAGTAGGGATCCCCTGCTGTTTCTTGTCGGCAAAGGCTGCTGTCTCTTTTCTTGCTGCTTCTGCTGCCAGCAGCGTGTGAGAAGTTTCTCCTCCACAAGAACAGCTGCTGCTGCTGCTCGTGCTGTTACATAGTCTTCCCCTCTTCCTCCTGGTGCTCTTTCAGAAAGGAACAGACAGCTGCTGCGCTACACCTCTTCTTCGTTTCTTCTCGACAGACGCTGCTGCCGCTGCTCTTCGGTTGCTTCTCCTCTTCCCAGCAGCTGCCCACAACACCTCTTTCCTGCAGCAGTCAGTGCGGCGGGAGACAACAGCAGCAGCACGTGATAGCAGCAGCATTCTATCGCAGGGGAGTACACAACAGCAGCGGCGTGATGGCAGCAACAGCACGTAGACCACAGCAGCAACAGCAGCATGGGGACAGCAGCATCAGCAAACGTAGACAGCGCTTCAGCAGCACGAACACAGCGGCGGCAACAGGAGGGACAGCAGCAGCAGGTTTCCCGAAGGCGCAACATCAAACAGTCCACGAGAAGAGCAGCAGCGTCATCTTGCATTCTGTTCTTCGCATCCTGAAGCAGCACCAGAGATGTCACCCCCATTCTGTTCTTCTCTCTCCATCGTCTCCTCCCCAGGAAGACTATCAACTTTGAAGCAGCCTCCACGAAGCCATTTGTCGCATGGACGTCGCACCAGCCCCAAGAAAAGACAGACGTCTCCGGTGAAATCAACAACAGTAAAAGGTGAGTTGCACCTGCTTCTTCCTACTGAAAGGTGCCTACCAACAGCAGAATCCATCCTTTGTATGTTCAGCCTGAATTATAGTGCCAGCCAAGCAACATGTCCTGACAGCCAAAGAAACAGATACACATAAAGGGATATATATATATATATATATATACAGCGAGAACACAACGTCCACAGATCAGCTGCTGTCTCTCTGGGATGCTGCTGCTGCTGCGTCCAGACGAGACAAAAAGAACAAAAGAATGCTTTTTACTATCAAAAGTCCCACCGAGACAGGCCTGCTCCTGGAAGATATGCAGAGGCCAGTCTCCCTGCTCGTCCTAGCTGCTGCTGCTGCATCCGGGTGGCGTCTCTCTCCTGCTGCTGCTGCTGCTGCAGCTCCCCACGAGCGACTTCTCTTCAGCCAGCAGCACCACCTGACAGCAGCAGCAACACACCACCCCGCGCTCGCTATGGACACGTTGCACGCTATGTTGTATTAGCCAGCTATAAACACCTGAGGAGCTGTCAGCTAACGCAGCAACAGTTCAAAACCTCCACATCCATCTCTGCATGCCTCCACCACAGCGGCAGCAGTCGAGCAGAGGGCGGCTGCGGCTGCAGTCGGCAGCAGCAGCTTCTGGCAGTCCGTGCAGCAGCGGCAGTTGAGGATCAACTGCGGCAGCAAGCGCAGCAGCATGCAATAGTAAGAGCAGCAGCAGTCGAAGCAGCAGCAGAAGCAACAGCGGGAACAGCACGCGGCAACGGTGGAGGAGGCTGCGATCTTAGTTGGTGTCATTCAGCGGGCTGCAGCAGCAGTTGAGAGTCGGGTAGGAGGATGAAGCGTACGCGTTAGGGCATGGAGAGAGTGTCTGCAGTTTTTCGGCCTGCAGCAGCTGCAGCAACGGTAGTCCTTTCTTCTATTTTCTTTGGCTGCTTGCCCGTTATTCTCATGTAGCTCCCCTGAGGGGCGCCGCCTGCTACTCTTTTGCCATGACGAGTGAAGGTCCTGCTGCAGCGAAGGGCTGCTGCTGTTGGAGGTGGGGGTGCAGCTGGTCAGTTTTGCTGCTGCTGAACGCGGACGACGACATGCTGGCTCTGCTATGTCTCTTTTGATTCAGTTTTTGGAAACTGTGTCTGTCGCTGGTGCAGACTGTTCCGACTAGAGACTGCAGCTGTTGCTCGTCTTCCCAGACCTGCTGCATCGCCTGCTGAAATCAGAGAAAGGCTCTTGCTGCGTTGCTGGTGTGCTCCATATTTGCTGCTGCTGCTGGTGCAGACACTTGTAGACTCCCCACTTCCTCCGGGAGTCCCAGGTATATGGACTGCTGCTTTTCCAGAGACAGGAAGAGACATCCATGTGCTGCTGCTGCTGAATACGGCTCTTGTTCATAAAGCCGCTGTTCTGCTGCTGCTGCGTGCTGTTGATAGAAAGGTTAGACTGCTGCTGCGTGAGAAAGTTGCTGCCAAATCTTTGGCCATGCGCCCGAAAAATCTTAGTTGCTGCAGGAGGTGGAGGTGGCGGTGGAGGCAACCCGTCTGCTGCTGCTCTTCCTCTTCTGAAACCTCTTCTTCTTCTTCCTGCTTTTCAAAGGATGACAAGGAGACGCGCCTGCTGATGGGGACAACGTCTCGGCTCCTTCTTCTTCTTTTGAAACACAGACATCAGAAGAAGAAGGAAGACGATGCAGCAGCAGCAGCGGTTTGAGACGATCCACTGACACCCTCTTTCTGTTTGACAAAGCGCTGTCTGGAGGTCTATCAGTCGGACTGCCGCAGCGCCGCGACCCTCCTCTCATCCCCGAAAAGAAGCAACAGCAGCAGAACTATCTCCCTCCCCCTTGTGATACTTCCACTGATCCAGAAGACCTTCTAAGCGAACTATCACCGCATGCTGTAAAGCCTCTGCTGCGACTCCAGTTGCTGCTGCTGGTGCTGCTACCTGAGCCCGACCATCCTCGTAACCTCCTGTCCCCAGCTTTGCGCTGTGTCGCGCCTCCTCATCCTGCAGCAGCAGCAAAACAGCAGCAACAAAACAGCACCACTCGCTGCGGGAAACAGCAGCACCAGCATCCACCAGTAGGGGGAACAGCAGCATCAGTGGAACAGCGGGTGAGCAGCACCAGCAGCAGCAGTGGAGCACCACAGGCGGCAGACAGGCGCCAGCAATGGTGCAGCAGCACCAACAGCAGCAACGGTGTAGCAGCAGCAGCAGCAACAGCAGCAATGGTGCAGAGCAGCACCAGCAATGGTGTAGCAGCAGCAGCAGCAGCAATGATGTAGCAGCAGCAGCAGCAAGTTGAAGAAGCAGGAGTAGAACTGCAGAAAGAAGACAAGCATACATGAAATTGATCAGAAGTAAAAGCAGCAGCTGCTCTCCTGCACAGAGACAGAAGAAGTCTAGAGGATGCCCCACCTCAGTAACGCGTTAAGCATCTCTCTCTCCCCACAGCTTAACAGCAGCATTTGTAAAGAAGGTGACCTTTGCAGAAGAAACTTGCATTCAACCGGCTCTTGCCTTTCTCTGCTGCTGCGCATCTTCTTTGCGCAACGCCTGCAGCAGATTCTTCACCTTTCACCCCATCCACATGTCTCGGGCTGTTCTCCTTTCTTCCGTTGACACATTAGCATCATCTCCGTCTCTGTCTGATATATGTCTCCCTCGTTTTTCTTCCTCCTGCTCTTCTCTTTGTTCCTCCTTCTTTCTGTATGCGGAGACGCGTGACTCTGTAGAGATGTGTCTGTGTCTCTTCGAAATAGCAGCAGCAGACGCATGCGCTTGCACTGAAACAGCAAAAGGAGGCGGCGCATTGAGGAGACGAGACGTGGTAATGTCTCTTCCACTGCCAGAGGAGGAGACGGAAGCAGAACACAGAACAGATGCAGAAGTATATTTATGTGTGTGGGGAGAGACAGAGAGACATATCTATAGAGAGACAGAGAGAAAAGAGAGGAGGAGTGTTTCAACAAGACAGATGGAAGTGCCTGCAAATGAAGAGAAGATGCGTACCTCAATGTGATCATCGTGTGAAGCAAAGAGACCGTCGTAGTGCCTTGCTGCTGCTGCTCATCTCAGCAGCAAGCCGATCTGCTTTGCTGCCGCACTTTCAATGGAATTGCTGCTACATTCAAAGGAGTAGTATACAGCTCTTCTTTATAGGAACTGCGAACACCAAAAGTAGCGTTCATTTACAGCAAACTGATCCCATGTCTCCCTGCTGCCGACCCTTCAGATTTGCTGCTGCTGCTGCTGCGTGCAGACAGCTCCAACGGGCCAGCGGTGTCTCGCACACCGCCTCTTCAACCCCCCACCCCCGCTGAAGCACCCACACCAGCAACATCTTCCTCCACAATCAAGCTGCGCAGCAACACCAACAGCAGCAACAGGGCAGCAGCGGCGGACGGCGGCAGCGGCAGCCGCAGTGGCAGTGGCGGCAATAGGGTGCTAATTATAGCAGCAGGAAGAGCGGCTGGGGAAAAAAACAGGTCAATCAGAGAAAGAGCAGCAACATCACAGGCAAGCTCTGCGGCTCCTGCTGTGGCTGGTGGCGGTGCAGTAAGACGACGTTCGTGTCACCAGCAGGTTGTGTCTGTGGAGAAGCCCTACCTACGCAGAAGCAGCAACAAAGCGACATCAGATTCGTACTTTGCCGGTAGAGATGCGTGCATGC